>JARQWZ010000481.1:430000-440000 GCA_033150135.1 Gobio occitaniae | reverse complement strand
AAAAAGATTATTAATCTATTATTAATTAACGATGAATATAAATTGGATTTAAATAAATAAATGATACTTTTAATAGAGTGAGTAGAAAAGATATATAATAAAGTAACTTAATAGAAACTAATGTTAGATATATATAATATTCATTTGTAGTGTTTATAAAAGACAGAGGTCTAAATAATAATAATAAATACGATTAAAATAAAAATATTCATTTGTAGTGTTTATAAAAGACAGAGGTCTAAATAATAATAATAAATACGATTAAAATAAAAAATAAGTGAATAAACGATGAGTTAACATATAAAACATGAACAAAATAAGTAATACAAATAAAATACATCTGCTTAATTAATTATTTATAAATTGAATAAGTGTAGAGAGAAAATTTTGAAAAAATTATGTAAATAAATTAATTAGATTTAAATATAAATTGACATATATATATATATATATATATATATATATATATATATATATATATATATATATATATATATATATATATATATATATATATATGTATATTAAATTAAGTACATAAATTATATTAAAATAAATGAATAAAAATGTGACTAAACAAAATAAATCTATTAAATGGCGATTAATATAAATGAATATAAGTTGGATTTAAATAAATTAATGATACTTTTAATAATACATTATTATAGTGATATGTATATATATATATATATATATATATATATATATATATATATATATATATATATATATATATATACATAAAGTAACTTAATGGAAACTAATGTTAGATATATAATATTAATTTGTAGTGTTTATAAAAGACAGATATCTAAATAATAATAATAAATACGATTAAAATAAAAAATAAGTGAATAAATGTTGAGTTAACATATAAAACATGAACAAAAATAAATGCTTAATTAATTCATTATAAATTTGCTTAAAATTGTATAGACATTTTTTGAAAAAAATATGTAAATAAATGAATTAGATTCAAATATAAATGGATATATATATTAAATTAAGTACATAAATTAGATTAAAATAAATTATTAAAATGTGATTAAACAAAAAAAAGATTAATCTATTCAATTAACGATTAATATAAATTGGATTTAAATAACTAAATGATACTTTTAATAGTACAAATATTATAGTGATAAAGTACCTTAATAGAAACTAATGTTAGATATATAATATTAATTTGTAGTGTTTATAATGTCTTGTAAATTTCAGGATGGGGGTCCGTGGCGTCTAAAAACCTTGTTAGTCTATAATATGAGACTAAAATTCTCACTAGTTAGGTCGCACACTAGGTTTTGACACCTATTTTTTGCTTATTTCATTCCTAGACTAAATATATGATGCTCAAAGGTGCACTTTGTTGGCAGCTCATTAGTTTTGAGACTGATCTGTTGTTTTTCTTGAATATTGTAGACCTTTCTGGAACAAACCAAAACGAAATTCAGCAAAAACTACAAGGGCATGAACCTTTCGAAGATCACGACTACAGTCGGCCTCAACAGTGAGTGAAGCGTGCGGTCAGACTGAATGAGTAAATGCAGATAAAGCCGTGGGTTTACTTGTTTTTCCTGTCCCTTTCAGTCGGGACCATTGATGTGGGAAAAGCTCGTCTGATGTTCTGGGATCTTGGAGGACAGGAAGAGCTTCAGTCTTTGTGGGACAAGGTGACGTTGAAGATTTAGATTTCATTGTGAACATGTTGAACGCTCTCTATATAAAGCCAGGAACTCAGCGATCTGTCTGTAATGTCATGTTTACGGTGTTTTAGTACTACGCTGAATCTCACGGCGTCATCTACGTCATCGACTCCACCGATGAGGAGCGCTTGGGCGAGTCCAAGAATGCTTTCGGTGAGTTTTGGTGCATCGAGCGATCAATCAGAACCTGCACATCTGCACATCACATCAGCAGCTAATCCATTTCATAGCATTAAAGGGTTAGTTCACCCAAAAATGAAAATTCTGTCATTAACCCATTTAATCCCACCGGTCACAATAGTGACCGTAAAAAATTTTTCATTTCTAAGGCTATAAAAATGTTACTGAATGATCTATCAATGCATTTCCAGCAGATATTGAAATAATAAAGGGTCTCAATGAAATATGTGCAGTGTCGCATGTTTACTGTAAATTGTCACATGACCAGAGCTGTTTACTTCCTGTTTGTGCCAAGAGAAGAGGATGGCAGCAGGAAAGCTCCCAAAGAAAAGGCTGGTAAAGTATGTTAACATAAAGATAGGACATAGATTTTTGGTACACATCTTGTTTAAGGCGTCTAGTATTGATATATGCATTTGCAATTACTCAACTTTGTTTAATGTGGTCATAGAACTCACAAACATGTCATCGGCAACAATAGTGACCGGTGGGATAACCCATTGTATCTACATACTAATACACATAGGCTAACTGTTCTACCTTACTTTCTACCTAATTTTACACACACACACACGGTCACGTCTCCTCTGATGTCTGATCTCCCCACACACACACACACACACACACACACACACAGACAGACAGACAGAAACTCACACACACACACACACACACACACACACAAACTCACACACAAACTCACACACACGGTCACGTCTCCTCTGATGTCTGATCTCCACACACACACACACACACACACACACACACACAGACAGACAGAAACTCACACACACTCACACACACACACACACACAGAAACTTACACACACACACACACACATGGTCACGTCTCCTCTGATGTCTGATCTACACACACACACACACACACACACAAACACACACACGGTCACGTCTTCTCTGATGTCTGATCTCCACACACAGAAACACATACACACACACACACACACACACACACACACACTCACACATGGTCACGTCTCCTCTGATGTCTGATCTCCACACACACACCCACCCACACACACACAGACACACAAAAACAAAAAAACAAAAAAAAACATACACACACACACAAAAACACACACAAACACACTGCACAGGTCAAATAGTCCTATATTAAATCAATACAATGGTTGATACAACACAGTATCCCACCGGTCACAATTGTGACCGATCATAAAACACACTTTTTCACACACTTTTCCATGAAAATTTCAAAAAATAATGATTGATTGTTTCAAAGGGATACTAATGACACATGATTTGGATATTTTTGTGTCTGGGAAAAATTTGGGATTAAATGGGTTAATGACTGACCCTCATGTGGTTGGACACCCGTCAGACCTCCGTTCATCTTCAGACACAAATGAAGATATTTTAGTGTAAATCTGATGCTCTGAAAGGCCTCCATTGGCTCAACTTTACACTCTCAAGACCCTTAAAAGACACTAAAGACGTCGTTACAAAGTCCATCTCACTACAGTGGTTCTACAATAACTTTATGAATCGGCGATAATAGTTTTTGTGCGCAAAAAAACCCTAAATAACGACTTATATAGTGATGACGATTTCAAAACACGGCCTCCATGAAGCTTCGAAGTGTTATGAATCAGTGAGTCGATTCATGATTCGGATCGCGTGTCAAACTGCTGAAATTTGGCGATCCAAATTGCTGAATCGACTCACTGATTCATAAGGCTCCAAACCGCTGAATCGACTCACTGATTCATAACGCTCCAAACCGCTGAATCGAGTCACTGATTCATAACGCTTCAAACCGCTGAATCGACTCACTGATTCATAACGCTCCAAACCGCTGAATCGACTCACTGATTCATAACGCTCCAAACCGCTGAATCGACTCACTGATTCATAATGCTCCAAACCGCTGATTCGACTCACTGATTCATAACGCTCCAAACCGCTGAATCGACTCACTGATTCATAATGCTCCAAACTGCTGAATCGACTCACTGATTCATAACGCTCCAAACCGCTGAACCGACTCACTGATTCATAACGCTCCAAACCGCTGAATCGACTCACTGATTCATAACGCTCCAAACCGCTGAATCGACTCACTGATTCATAACACTCCAAACTGCTGAATCGACTCACTGATTCATAACGCTCCAAACCGCTGAATCGACTCACTGATTCATAACGCTCCAAACCGCTGAATCGACTCACTGATTCATAACACTCCAAACTGCTGAATCGACTCACTGATTCATAACGCTCCAAACCGCTGAATCGACTCACTGATTCATAACACTCCAAACCGCTGAATCGACTCACTGATTCATAACACTCCAAACTGCTGAATCGACTCACTGATTCATAACGCTCCAAACTGCTGAATCGACTCACTGATTCATAACGCTCCAAACCACTGAATCGACTCACTGATTCATAACGCTCCAAACTGCTGAATTGACTCACTGATTCATAACGCTCCAAACCGCTGAATCGACTCATAACGCTTCGAAGCTTCATGAGGCCGTGTTTTGAAATCGTCATCACTATATAAGTGCGCACAAAAACTATTCTCGTCTTCATAAAGTTATTGTAGAGCCGCTGTAGTGAGATGGACTTTGTAACGACGTCTTTAGTGTCTTTTAAGGGTCTTGAGAGTGTAAAGTGCATTGTGCCAATGGAGGCCTTTCAGAGCATCAGATTTACACTAAAATATCTTCATTTGTGTCTGAAGATGAACGGAGGTCTGACGGGTGTCCAACCACATGAGGGTCAGTCATTAATGACAGAATTTTCATTTTTGGGTGAACTAACCCTTTAAAGTAAATCATACAGGCCTATTTTATTATATTTTTTATTTAGGGCTGGGCAAATTAACGCGTAAATGCGGCCGATTAATTTTTTCAGCTTAACGCATTAAAAATATTTAACGCAGCGTCCGTTTTTATATCCATTTTTGCCTATTATTACATGATCAGGCTCATATTCATGTAAATGCTTCCAAGCGCGACAAGACACAAGAGAACACGCTGTATGCCAATGTCCTGTCTGTGTGTGTGTGTGTGTGTGTGTGTGTGTATGTATGTATGTCTGTTAGTGTCCTGTCTGTGTGGCTGCCTCTCATGTCAGCTAATCGAGGGACACTCTGACACACACACACACACACACACACACACACACACACACACACACACTCGATGCACAGACACACTCGCGTCAGTCTCCTGCTCACATCGAGTTCTCTTTTGCTCTTGAACAAACAATAACAACAACACAGAATTTTGAGTGTTTTCATATTAGGAGTCTTAAATTAGTTCAATAACGTCTTAAATTAACTTAAAGAGTTGTGAGGAAATGAGATGCGCGGCTGTTCTTAAAGTGACAGTAGCACTGATGATGATGTCATTAATGTTCATCAAAGAACAACGGGAACAGAGAAAAGTGTAGCTTTAATGATGATTAATCTATATTTCATTTATTATTCATGCAGTTAAGAAGGTGTTTGATAACCATTACATTTCTGTATATGTCTATCAGGGAAGGCCATGGGTAAATATAACATTTATTATTTTGGGTTTATGTAAAGATTGTTTTAAGTTCACTTTAATTAAAAGTTGTTTTTTAAAGCCTAATAAATGTTGAGATTGTCATCTTTCAGTTAAACTGTAATGTAACGTCATTAATGTTTCATAGAGACATCAGTGACACTGGCCTTCAGTCATAAAAAGATGCCATTACAACACATATTTAAAATATGCTGTCTTTAAATTGTTTATACATTAATTTGGAGAGTAACTGAAATTATTACAATATCAAAATATCAAAAACTTAAAATATGAAAAACTTGCGATTAATTACAGAAAAAAATGCTATTAATTAGTAAAAAAATTATCGATTCCCAGCACTAATTTTATTATTATATATTTAATATGATTAAGTACAAAAAAAAACCATAATCCACACGTAAACACAGAAACTGCAGGCGGAATCAGCCGTGGTCACGGTTATTGATTCATTGTTTGATCCAGATGATCTCAGTCACATTCACATGTGGAAATTGAAGTGCTTAAAGAAATCCATCAGATGCGTATCTGATTGCGTCATGTGGCAGAGAGAAACGGGGAGGGTCATAATCTTATTTAATTTTTTTATTGTATTTTTTGTTTTAGAAACGGGAAGTCATATTTTTTTTTATTATTATTTTTGTATTACTATTTTTTTTTATTATTATTTTATTATATTTTTTATTTTACTTTACGGGGAGAATCATAATCTTTTATATTTTATTTATTTATGTTTTTTTATTTTGTTTTTTATTTTTAATTACTTTATTTTTTTAAATACTATTTTTATTTTAATGTTTTTATTGTATTTATTTTAGGAATGTGGAGAGTCATAATCTTTTTTTATTACTTGTTTTATATTACATTTTATTATTTATTTTTTTAATTATTTTTTTTTAGAAATGGTGAGTCATAATCTTTTTTTATTTTATTTATGTTTTTTATTTATTATTTTTTTATTACTATTGTTACTATTTTTATTGTATTTATTTTAGGAACGGGAGAGTCATAATATTTTTTATATTGAATTTTTTACATTTTATTATTATTTTTTTAAATAATTTGTATTGTTTTTTTATTTCATTTTAGAGACTGGGAGAATCAATCTTTTTTTATTAATTTTTTTTATTTTATTTATTTAATTGTTTTATTTTATTTATTTTATTTTTTAATTGCTATTTTTATTTTTTTTATTCATGGTTAGTATTTATTAATCATTTTTAACATTATATAATAAAAATCCATTAAATAATATTAAGAGATTACAATTTTAATGTAAATAAAAATTGAACTAAACATTAAAATAAAATTAATTTTATTGAAAGTATTTATTTCATGTCAACTAATGGAACCTTATTGAATATAATTACCAATAATATTATTAATAATTAACTAAATATTATTTATTTTCATAGCATTAAAGTAAATCATACAGGCCTATTTTAATATATTTTATTATTATATATTTAATATGATTAAGTAAAAAAAAAACAATAGGCTTACACTGTAAGTGACGAAATTGTTGCAATTTATTGTATGTAAATATAATTTACAACATCTGCTCAGTTATTGATCTGAATAACGTCACTCTCATCTTCTGTAGAGATGCTTTATAGGAGATGGTGAATTTCTCTCATATTTGGTTCCTGTTATTTTCTGTGAAGCTGCTTTGGAACAAACTCTTGTATAAAGCGCTGTAGAAATAAAGCTGACTTGACTTTCTAATTGGCTGGAGCTTGGGTGGTTTATTCCAAAAGTTGAACTGAATCATTGTCTTCATGTTCCCACCATCCAGAGAAAATGATCAGCAGTGAAGTTCTGGAAGGAGTTCCTCTTCTTGTGCTGGCCAACAAACAGGACGTCGAGGTGAGAGAGTGTCTCCATCTGTAGGTGGCGCTGTCTCCATCTGTAGGTGGCGCTGTCTCCATCTGTAGGTGGTGCTGTCTCCATCTGTAGGTGGCGCTGTCTCCATCTGTAGGTGGCGCTGTCTCCATCTGTAGGTGGCGCTGTCTCCATCTGTAGGTGGCGCTGCTCAATCTGTAGGTGGCGCTGTCTCCATCTGTAGGTGGCGCTGTCTCCATCTGTAGGTGGCGCTGTCTCCATCTGTAGGTGGCGCTGTCTCCATCTGTAGGTGGCGCTGTCTCCATCTGTAGGTGGCGCTGTCTCCATCTGTAGGTGGCGCTGTCTCCATCTGTAGGTGGCGCTGTCTCCATCTGTAGGTGGCGCTGCTCAATCTGTAGGTGGCGCTGTCTCCATCTGTAGGTGGCGCTGCTCCATCTGTAGGTGGCGCTGTCTCCATCTGTAGGTGGCGCTGTCTCCATCTGTAGGTGGCGCTGCTCCATCTGTAGGTGGTGCTGTCTCCATCTGTAGGTGGCGCTGCTCCATCTGTAGGTGGTGCTGTGCTCCTTCACTTCAGTCTGAGCTCAGTGTGACTGCACTAATGCTGCTCTTGTGCTCCTCAGAACTGTCTGTCTGTTCCCGACATTAAGACGGCCTTCAGCGACTGCGCTCCCAAAATCGGGAAGAGGGACTGCCTGGTGCAGCCCTGCTGTGCTTTATCAGGGTCCGTCTGTGCTCGTTATTCAGTGTGTGTGTGTGTGTGTGTGTGTGTGTGTGTGTGTGTGTGTGTGTGTGTGTGTGTGTGTGTGTGTGTGTGTGTGTGGAAACTGCTGTGTTCAGCTGCACTTTAGTGGAGAGCCGAAGATCACATACAAAACACAACACATATAAAACAATACCCATAATACACATAAAACAACACACATAAAACAACACATAAAACAACACATAAAACAACACACATAAAACAACACACAACACATAAAACAACACACATAAAACAACACACAACACATAAAACAACACACATAAAACAATACCCATAATACACATAAAACAACACACATAAAACAACACATAAAACAACACACATAAAACAACACACAACACATAAAACAACACACATAAAACAATACCCATAATACACATAAAACAACACACAACACACATAAAACAATACCCATAATACACATAAAACAACACACAACACACATAAAACAACACACAACACACATAAAACAACACACAACACACATAAAACAATACCCATAATACACATAAAACAACACACATAAAACAATACCCATAATACACATAAAACAACACACAACACACATAAAACAATACCCATAATACACATAAAACAACACACAACACACATAAAACAATACCCATAATACACATAAAACAACACA
Organism: Gobio occitaniae; assembly: GCA_033150135.1. Taxonomy (NCBI): domain Eukaryota; kingdom Metazoa; phylum Chordata; class Actinopteri; order Cypriniformes; family Gobionidae; genus Gobio; species Gobio occitaniae. The sequence continues at coordinate 431,306 of JARQWZ010000481.1, read as the reverse complement.
CAACACATATAAAACAACACACAACACACATAAAACAACACACAACACACATAAAACAATACCCATAATACACATAAAACAACACACAACACATATAAAACAACACACAACACACATAAAACAACACACATAAAACAACACACAATACACATAAAACAATACATACAAGACAACACGCATAAAACAACACACAATACACATAAAACAACACACATAAAACAACACACAATACACATAAAACAATACATACAAGACAACACGCATAAAACAACACACAATACACATAAAACAACACACATAAAACAACACACAATACACATAAAACAACACACATAAAACAACACACAATACACATAAAACAACACACAATACACGTAAAACAACACATAAAACAACACACAATACACATAAAACAATACATACAAAACAACACATAAAACAACAGACAAAAAACATACATAAAACAACACACAATACATAAAAACAACACACAAAACAACATACATAAAACAACACAATACATAAAACACACAACACACATAAAACAACACACAAAACAACATACATAAAACAACACAATACATAAAACACACAACACACACAAAACAACACACAATACACATAAAACAACACCCATAAAACAACACACAATACACATAAAACAACACCCATAAAACAACACACAATACACATAAAACAACACACATAAAACAACACACAATACACATAAAACAATACATACAAGACAACACGCATAAAACAACACACAATACACATAAAACAACACACAACACACATAATTTAATAGTTTATCATCTAAAAGTGTCTTCTATGTAGGGCTGTCAAAAGATTAATCGCGATTAATCGCATCCAAAATAAAAGTTTGTGTTTACATAATATATGTGTGTGTACTCTGTTAATTATTATTTATATATAAATACACACACATTCATGTATATATTTAAGAAATATTTGCATGGATATACTGTATATACATTTATATAATCTATAATATATATAAATGTTTTATATATAAAAATATTTTTTTCTTAAATATATACATGCTTGTGTGTGTATTTATATATAAATAATAATTAACACAGTACACACACTATAGATTATGTAAACACAAGCTTTTATTTTGGATGCGATTAATCGCGACTAAAAAATAATAATGGTGGTTAAATTGCAATATAAATGTCAAACTACTTGATTAAATAATAATCCCTGTTCTTCCTCCACTCCAAGGAATAAGTAGGCAGAGATACTTAGATATTATATAAAAAAATGGGTAAATAAAATATGA
>JARQWZ010000481.1:342500-427500 GCA_033150135.1 Gobio occitaniae | reverse complement strand
CAGTCAAACCTAAATGTATTCAGACACTCTTCTCTCTCATCATCATCAGTTTATTCGCTATAGTTTAGAAAATGTAAGAACACAATTAGACCAGTTTAGCTCAACCAATGACCAAGCAAAGCTTCATTTAGTCCAGTCTGTGGTGTCAAAGGTCGCATTAGCAATTAAACAACAAACACTTCAGCAAAACAAAGCGTCAAAGAATCATTTTGCTCCCAAATTGTTCTGGTAGCCTCTGAATTTCTGTGTATAATATCTCTGCTGACTTTATGTTGCTCTCCACACTTAAAGACATTTTTGGTGTGACTGTAAATCATCGATCTGTCAATATTCATACGCAGATGTCCTATGAATAAGCAGTGATGTTTGCACATGTTCATATGTAGTGTTGCGTGTCTCTGTCTTGAAGTGCTGGAGAGATGATCTAAAGCTTAAATCCGGCGCTTCTCTTGTGCAGTTGTTTCAGGACAGACGCTAAATCGAGCCGAGCTTCGCACGCTAGCATGAATTGTGTATGAAGGCTTGTGTAACAGCGCATCCGTCAAGCTGGGAGAGAACGGGAATATTAGAGCTGGCACTTTTGGTTACGCTGCAAAAAAACAGGGGTTTTTGGTCTTGTTTTAAATATGAAATATTGAACTGGAAAACCATGTGTTATGTTTGAATTCAGGGGCAATTTGATTCAAAACAAATCAAGTAAAAATCACACTGTGAAAAAAATCAGGTAAAAACAGTCAATCTTTCAAATTAATTCATCTCACTAATAAGCATGAGTGCAAATTATTCTTTAAAATAAAATATAAACAATTTTTTAAAATGTATTATTTTTGTGTGCTTGCCTGAAGCTCAAACAGTCGATCATGCTGCCAGATCAGCTCAACTCTGCAGGTGTTCATGACCCTGAATGAGAAACACACACATCAATTTCAACTTCACTACATCCAACACCAACAAGGGTTAAACAAAATTACATTCTAAAGAAAAAGATGATGAAATATTAAGTACAATGATAAACCACGATACACTATGGCTGTTATAGAATTAAATGAAATCAGTATCAACAAAATCCATCTTACCATTTATCAAAATCCACTAAATGGACCTAAATAATGTAATGAGATTTTTAGATTTATGTTCTAAATATAATATTTTAATTATAGAAATATGAAATTATTCCAGGCCTATGAACCTATAAACTGCCGGTATAGTTGGCGGCGCGAGTGGATTCCAGAATCATTCAACAGCTCGTATGATATTGCTTAACTCATAATTTCCTCTTTAATTACTTTCAAACGAATGTTTATTTTTATGTTTGATATTAGCCTATTAATAACTAGCCTATTTGTTATTCATTATTAAACAAAGCATGCATTAATGCTTTTTGAGAACCAGCCATTGTTCATTCATGTTAACTAATGTTGACTATTGCAACCTTATTGTAAAGCGTTACTAATTTTTCTTTTATGCCAAAAATCATTAGGATATTAAGATCATGTTCCATGAAGATATTTAGTACATTTCCTACCGTAAATATATCATAAATGTAAAATTAGTAGTAATATGCATTGCTAAGGACTTAATTTGGACACCTTTAAAGGAGATTTTCTCAATATTTAGATTCCAGATTTTCAAACAATGTCCTAATAAACCACATCAATGAAAGATTATTTATTCAGTTTTCAGATGATGCATAAATCTAATTTTCTGATTTTTGTGGTCCAGGGTCACAAATGTACATAAATTAAGTACAATCACCTTAGATATTTAAGTCATTTCAACTTAAATGACATTAAACTGACTTAAGAAAAATCAGTTGAACATTGTATAACATAAAAAAGTTTGAAATTGCTTATCGTATTTTGATGAGTTCATGTATAAACATACAAAAAGCCTTTTCTCTTCTTCAAATTGCTTTGATTGGTGCTTAATTTTGACTAGGAATAATCTGCCTAGCAACATGTGAAAAACCACCGTAGTAATAGCACAGTAATAACAAACAATGCAATTAGGACTTAGAAAAAAAGAAAGAGTGCTTCTATTGTTGTTTGCATCTTACACTACAAGCTTGATCCATGACAGTCTGATGGATGTACGGTTTCGGATCAATATCTGATTGGAAATGATGAAATGTCGTCTGAGTGTTTGTCACGGGGCTGAACCCGATCCATCTCTCGTGTTGTCGATGAGGTATTGATTTTGTCAGTCGCTCTTCGACTCGACATACAGTAGTCTATTTAAAAAGACAACAAGATCTAGAGATAATGACCAGATACAGCAGGACAAACGTCGTCGCATTACACTGCAAAAAAATACTATATCTGTCTTGTTTTACATCCTTAACCCTTGTACGGTCTTCGTTTGGGAATTACACTCAGGGTCTCTCCACAGACCCCAGGCAACAAAATGTCATTTTGTAACAAAAAAAATATTTTTTTTTAGAACAAATGTAATTTTACTCTGTTTATTAATGTTTTTACTCCACATCTGTGCAGTTTATGGAGTATTTATAATAATTTTGTAATTTATATAAATAAATAAAAAAAATTTTTTTTAATGGATTTTCACACAAAATCTGTTTTTTTTAAATGTAAAATTAACTTTATAAAAGACCCAAATTTCTAACTTTCATTCGTGGGGATAACATGGATAAGTTGACATGGTTTAGTGTAAGATTTTCGCCCAATCTTTTGGAAAATACAGTTTAAAAATAAAAAAAAAGACTTTTACCAGTAAATGTCTGCAGAGCTCCACTATTTGACTGAAAGACATCTTTTCACAAGTATTTTTCAGTTGGATTCATATCTAAATGTTAGGAAATCACAATTATAACAAGTAAAATTAATTAATTTAGTCAAAGTTTAGCATTTTTTAGTAGGCAAGGCAAAGCAAGGCAAGTTTATTTGTATAGCACATTTCATACACAGTGGCAATTCAAAGTGCTTTACATAGAAATTAAGTTAAAATAGTCATAAGTGAAAAAATAAAAATAAAAATATATATAGTATAACAGTTATAATAGGAATTAAAAGGAAATAAAAAATAAAGATGAAATCCCCTATCTGGGGTGGAAGAAAATGGAGAGTCAGGTTTACTTTAAAAATATTTGTCAGGTAACTGAGCGTTTAGACAGAACCCTTACAGACAAATCCTCCTGGCCTAACTTGAGGGCGTTCTCTAGATGTTTTACCCGCCAGAGCGGGTACTGAAAAAATCTTTTTTTCAATGATGTTACATTACGATTACAATAAACCTGAACAAGTTCACTTTTTTGTCACATGAACATAAAAACAGATATCAATCCGATTAATTTTTTTAATTTGTAGATCTAGAGAGTGTTGTCAATCGTACAAAGTCTCATGCCATTTGGACAAAGGGACATTTTTTTTTATTTGAGCAAACGTCCTTTGGGGTCAGAAAAGACCCCGAAGACCCTCGAAGGGTTAAATCAAGACACGTTTACTGGAAAAGAGAAATGAGTGAAGATGTTAAGTCTTGATTACTGAAAAATGCATCTAAATTAAGCAAATTTATTCATAAAACAAGAGCAAATATCTGCCAGGGGTCATAAAAAAATAATTGTTTCTTTTTCTGAACCATTGGCTCGTTTTCTTCACTGTAAAAAAATGATCGTGATTTTAACGGTAAAAGACTGTAAAAATGCTACGGTGAAAAACAATTAATTGAATTATCAGAAAGTTTCCAAACTTTATACCGTGAATAACTGTAATATATCTAACCTTACAGTTAATTACAGTAAAATAGTGTTAAATTTACAAGTAAAAAAGAACAAGTCATTGTCTAATTTCCAGTGAAAAACCGTAAATTTACCAGAATTCCCTGCGTGACGCTTCACATTAGATGTATTTTCGTTGAAATAACTGGTTATTCTTAGTATTTTCTAATGAGTTATGTACATTAGGGTTTACCGTTACATCTAATGTTGATAAATTAATGTTTATTGCGTTTTTTAAATGTCATGTGTGTTACCATGATGGTGTGTGTGTGAATGACACCTTCCATATATTAGTATTAGTCCTTTTAAAAGCTGCTTGTGATGAGCTTTGATTCATCATGTGACTCTCATCTCCACTGTGATTGGTGCTTGTCATCAAAGGTACACAACAGATATTAGAATTTCAATAGGTTGGTAATTTAACATGATTTCAGTAAGAGAAATAATTTATGTTTTTTTACTGTAAATTTAACGTACATTTTTACAATGTACACATAATTATTACAGTATAAACCTTTAAATGATATGGTTTTGAACTGCAAAATAGACAGTAAACTAAGTTACTAAACTGTAAACTAAGATAGTAAACCCATAAAACCTAAAATGTTGCTACCGTATTTTTTACTGTAAAGTTCAGGATGACGTTTTTTTTGCCGTATTTTTTTTTACAGTGTTGTTCTTGATACATTTTTCAGAAAACACATCATTTTGCTTCTCAAGTAAATGTAGAATATTTCGATATTTGTACTGGAAAACAAGGCAAAAATAATTTTTTGCTGTGTAGATTAGATGCATATCAAATATACCATATCAAATAATGCCAAAATGACGTGATTTTTAGTGTTGGTTGACGTCAGAAATATGAACTGCATTAGTGATAAATTCTTTGGTTACACTTTATTTTGGAGTGTCTGTGTTACAGTGTAATTTGATTTACATTTAGTCATTTAGCACACGCTTTTATCCAAAGCGACTTACAAATGAGTGCAATTGAAGATTTATTATCTAAATATATCTAAATATTTAAGTACTGATAATATGAATTAACTTCATGCACTTATTATAGGGTTATGATTATGATGTGGTTTCGGGTTAGATGCGTGTAATCATGTGCAATTTATAGTAATTATTATAGTAAGGACACTAAAATAGTTTATTTTAAGGTGTCGTTGTTACAGTGTAATTATATATTTGTGACCCTGGACCACAAATCCAGTCATAAGGGTTCATTTATGAGATTTATGCATCATCTAAAAAATGAATGAATAATCTTTTCATCGATGTATGGTTTGTTAGGACAATATTTGAAAATCTGGAGGGTGCAAAAAAAATCAAAATATTGAGAAAATCTCCTTTAAAGTTGTCCAAATGAAGTCCTTAGCAATGCATATTACTACTAATAATACAATTACGTGAGGAAATTTGATCTTAACATGATCTTAATATCCTAATAATTTTTTGGCATAACAGAAAAATGTATAATTTTGACCCATAATGTATTGCTGGCTATTTCCACAGATAAACCCGTGAGACGCACGACTGCTGTTGAGCTCCAGGGTCATATATTTATGTACTGAGTAATATTTACTAACTACATGTACTTACTTTAGGGTTAGGGTTTGGTTGCATGTAATTGTGTATAATTTACTGTTATTACTATGCTAAGTACATTGTAAAATAGTGATTACAGTAAAAATAGCTCGTTTCTTTCTAGTTGAGGAAATTTACTAAATATCTTCATGGAACATGATCTTAATATCCTAATGATTTTTTGGCACAACAAAAAATGGATAATTTTGACCCATAATGTATTGTTAGATACCTCTGTGGAATATATATAGCTCCAGGGTCACATTTATGTAGTTATATTTAGTAACTACATGTACTTACTATAGGGTTAGGTTGCATGTAATTGTGTATAATTTACTGTTATTACTATGGTAAGTATATTGTAAAATAGTGATCAGATTACAGTAAAAATAGCTCTTGTTTCCAAGACAACACTGTATCACTTTATTATTGTCTTTTTTCTCTCAGTTTATCTCTTGATCTGATCAAATTCCAGATTCATCAGTGAAATCATTTCCCCATTTCTCTCTTCATCTCTCCTCCTCCTCCTCTTATCCGGCTTCATCCATCATTCCTCCCCTGATAATACAGCCCATCGCTGTGCGTCACTCCTTCAGCGCTTCATTCTGTTCATCTCTCTCTCCGCATCCATCCTCCTCCGGCAACACGATGGACAGCACGGTTTCAGGTAAGACCCAGAACGGAGATGAAGTAGATTTTTGCAGAATCCATGTGCTTCTTGCATGACATTTTGTCCTTTGCCTCGCATGATAGTATCGGGATCATTAATAGACAGATCATTTCTGTTTTAACGACACTTATTATGTGCTGATGCTCAACACTGCAGATGTTGTGCTTTAAAATCACGGCTTCATTTGGAGGGGAGCAGTGCAGCAAAATGTGTCGCAATGTTATAGCCGTGACATTCAGGAAGGCATGCGGGAATCATTCCTCCACTGTAGAGTCTGATCATCTTGTGTTGTCTTTGTAAAGATCCTCGAGCAGCCGATGAGCCTGATAACATCTGCAGCAGTGGCGTAATTTACTGTTAAATACTGTTAAATGTTTAATAATTTACTGTTATTACTATGGTAAGTACGTAGTAAAATAGTGATCAGATTACAGTAAAAATAGCTCTCGTTTCCAATATATCTTAGTATATTGTGCATGTTATATCGGGTCAGGGCTCCAGACTGAGACCAAATGGTGGCATTTTGTGCCCTTTTTTCCTGTTGGTGCAACTAAATTTTGAGCCTCCACCACGTGCCCGACTGATAAGAGCCGCCATTTCTGTTACACATGAGAAACATCAAATGGTAAATGCGAAACTGCGCTAGTCGTTACAGCCGATCTCGATCACGTGACACTGTTTCTACACATCGCTGGAGATCCAGTGAGAAAGAGTTCGAATTCACCGCAGAATTAATAACATCCAGATCTAGTGAAAGCATCATCACCACACACTGTAAAAAAAATCCCCGTAAAATTTACAGTAAAAAAACGGCAGCTGTGGTTGCCAGAACTTTACCTTAAAAAATACGGCAGTAACGTTTTAGGTTTTTAGGGACAGCACCATATAATTTAAAGGTTTATAATGTAATAATTACGGTTTAAAAATGTTTTCTTTTACAGTTCAAAACCATACAATTTAAAAGTTTATATTGTAATGATTATTTTTACACTGTAAACAATTTACGGTAAAAAACCCCACATATTTCATTAACTGAAATAATGTTAAATTACCAACCTATTGAAATACTAATATCTGTTGTGTATCTTTTGATATATACGGACAAGCACCAATCACAGTGGCGATGAGAGTCACATGATGAATCAAAGCTCATCATAAGCAGCTTTTAAGAGGACAATACTAATATATAGAAGAGCTCAGTGTCATTCACACACACACTAAACACCTTCATGGTAAAACTTACATTTAAAAAATGCAATAAACATTAATTTAACAACATCAGATGTAACATAAAACCCTAATGTACATAACTGAATAGAACAAACAAAGAAGAAACATAGTTATTGCCATGAAAATACATCAAATGCGAAGTGTCACGCTGGGAATTCTGGGAATGTCAATTTACGGGCTTTTCACTGTAAATTACACAATGACTGGTTCTTTTTCACTTCCAAAAACTGTAAATTTAACGGTATTTTACTGTAAAATGAAATGAAATGTAAGGCTAGATCTATTACAGTTAATTACCGTATATAGTACGGATACTTTCTGTTAACCAATTAACTGTTTTTCACCGTAGCATTTTTACAGTAAAATACCGTTAAAATCACAATCATTTTTTACAGTGCATGATGTTACTGGTTTGTATTTTACATTATTCATCTCAGGGTTCAACCTTTTGAGAGTGAAATTCAAGCACTTTTCAAGGGCTTTTTACATTTTTCCAGCACTTAAAAGCTCTAAATATTATCCAATTTTAATGTGATGATTTGTAAAACTAAAAGTTTACCACACTTTGTGGCAAACAAGCACTTTTATTTTTAAAAGACATGAAATGCACACTATAACCAATAGATGGCAGCAGAGGAGCACTTATTGACTTATTAGCCATTTACACTCCTTAATAAATGGACAAAAGTGACAAAATTCGCACGGGATTAGTATTATCTGGGAACCTCTGGTGATTTGTAATAATTGCAGAGAATGTCTGTGATCTTAATCCTGTTCGAATCGGCCATGTCTGTAATTTGGAAAATAAAAATTCCCCCGCATATGACCTACCATATTTCGAAACTCGCTTAACCCTTGTGTTATGTTGCGGGTCAATTTGACCCCTTTTGATTTTTAAGTTGTCAGAAATATCAGTTAACCTCTGTTTTTTTTCTTTAAATTTTGTGACTTTTTTCGGGTCATGAACATGCATGCAAAGTTTCAACACGCTGATGTGTTTTGACATATACACACAAATGTACTGTTACTTTCGTGATGTTCACGGATCAATTTGACCCGCATATTTTAATGTTCTAAGGCAATTGTAGAGACCCAAAATAATAACGTTACTTGGTTATATTTTGTTATTTTAGTTTTTTACTAACTTATGAAGCTAAAATAATGAGCTTTTCCCCATTTTTTTCAATACAGAAATATTTGTATGCCACAAATGGTAAAAATGAGCTATAATTTCTTTTTTCAATCTATCTGAAATACTATCTAACCTACATAGTTTTTCTTGAAATTGTGTGACCTTTTCTCATTTAGGGTCATTAACACGCATGCAAAGTTTCAACATGCTGATGCGTTGTGAAATGTGCATATCTCAAAATTGTATACGCTCTTGCTGTTTGTGGGTCAATTTGACCCATAAAGTACAGCTATTAGACTAAGATATTATTGTTCTAAATGTATAAAGGCAAGTGTCCTAAGGGCCAATCTTAAAAATAGTGGTTAAAAGTATTTTTATAAATCGTAAATTCAGATATTTATTCTTTGTAATGTGTGAAAAGTATTGATATTAAAAGTGAATTGTTTGTACCTGATTGTATGTGTTTTTTCATAGTGTGATTTTTGGGGAATTGTATTGAATCCAATTAGGGTCAATTTGACCCGGATAATAACGAGTGTAACCAGAAATCCAACAGTGCACGAGGGTTAAATGGGCGCTTTTACATTTAGCTTTGGAACTGAATCGTCCGCCGTATAGGCTATTGTTATTATATTGCTCAGCTCAGTTTTTAATTGTAGCGTCTGTTCTCTAACTGAACTAAATAATTTTTATTACTATAAAACAATCAAAATGATATCGATACGACTGAATTTCATACAGCTAAATCTATTTGATAGCTCCATTGATTTCAGTTGTTTACCCAATGCGTCATATCAAGACGCATTTTCTTCTTTGCATTTGTAAAAGCATACATGATTTTATTAATATTTTATTCATATTTAAACGTTACTTTTATATTTTGGAGCAGCTAACCCAACTCCTACCCTAAACCTACCCACTCCTAAACAATATAGAAACACATAACAGGCAAATACATGTACAGTCACATCTATTTATTGCAAAAACTGACCAAAAACAGTATAAAAGTATTAACTCATGTTGCATTCCAAGTCTTCTGAAGTCACACGATGTCTTTATGTAAAGAACATGTAAAGAAGATGATGATCCCGCCGCTCCGTTAACGCACTCATTCATATCTCATTCAAATAATACACACGCCTCTTTAGCATGACGCATTCGGTCACAAGACACACGAGAACCAATGACATTTTACAATCAAAGCTGACGTAATGGCGCAATTGGTCACGAGGCATACGAGAGCCAATGCAATTTCACTATGAAAACTGACATAACGGGCGGCAATATTTGAAATTTAATGTGTTCGTGATCTTCTGCAGATGGAGACGCTGATCGCTTTTGGGGATTTCCTTCACACAAATCAATCGCTTGGCCTCGGAATATGTGTATTTTTTTAATAAATTGTGCATGCAGTCAACTGTGCCTGTTATATCTGCGTTTTATACCACACAAATGGTTAGGTTTAGGGATGGAATGGGGTTGGGTTACATGTTAAAACGTGACTAGATAGCGTAAATAAAATGATGCTGGCTGATTAAATTGAGAATCACACTCCAACATGTCATAATGGCAAAATCATAACCCAATATATGATCATCATGACGATAACTTTCCCATGCCCAACGCGTCTGTGTCTGACGCCAAAGGTTTCTCATTGAAATGAATGGAGCACCCAGCACGTCGATATAGTGACGCCTAGGGCTGCCTTTAGCGTCTTTATTGTGACGCGGAAAGCACTTGACTATGCATCGGAATTTGACGCCTTGAGAGTGAGAACAGGTTGCAACACCGTACGAATAGTGCTAAAGTCTCATGAAAAACAAAAACTTTTCTTCAAATTGTGACTGAATTACACGGAACACAAGAGCTCCTTTTATCGTCACTAAAGCTGTCGGTCAGTTCAGTGCGAGACTATACAGTAGAAGATCAATGTGCATTTAATAAGAGAAGAAAAATACAATTTTCTCTGTAAAAATGAGCTTTTTGCACATTACTGTTGTTAATAAAAGTTAATTTTATCTGCATATCAATTCAAGCTCAGCGCTTCACTGTTAAATTTACAATAAACAAACATGTAATATTATTAGCAAAACAATAGTAATTTTATGATTTAAATTAACGTTATGATAAATTTCCCTCCAGCGCCTCTGCTCTCAAATGTTAGTCTGGAGTCCTGTGTGTTGTCCGTTCTAGTATCCGGCGGATGCAGCAGGATTTGAGTTATCTCAGCTCTCTTGCAAAGTCACCTTTGCTTTGTGCTCATGTGTTAACACACACACACACACACACACACACACACACACACACACACTCCAAACCGTTCGGCTCGGTTGCACACGCCACAGAAAACTCAGAACCCATTTGCTTCAGTAATAAACACTAGCATTAATGTTCTTCCCATTTTGCATGCATGCACACATTTGGACTCATAGTTAGTGTCATGATTTATGATTTCTTGATCTTGAGGATCGGTGTCACGGTTCTCCTTCACACACACTCACACTATTGTTTTGCTGACATGTGCCGTGGTGATCAGATCAATAATGCATGAATCCGGTCGAGGGTGCGGTCTGTGTTGATGTTCATTAATTCATGTTCACTACTGTAGTTAACTTCACTGAAGTGTTTTAATGTTTCCTTTTTCAATACAGCTACAATAAATATTTTGTAATCTGACATAAATTGTGTTAAAAGTGCTCGGATCGTAGTATGTAGTAGCAAATGTGTCTGTATTTTCCTCACCATGCATAAATATATGACCCTGGAGCTCAACAGCAGTCGTGCGTCTCACGGGTTTATCTGTGGAAATAGCCAGCAATACATTATATGGGTCAAAATTATACATTTTTCTGTTATGGCAAAAATCATTAGGATATTAAGATCATGTTCCATGAAGATATTTAGTAAATTTCCTTACGTAATTGTATTATTAGTAGTAATATGCATTGCTAAGGACTTCATTTGGACAACTTTAAAGGAGTTTTTTGCACCCTCAGATTCCAGATACGAAAGGAAAATATATTTACCAATATGTTACTTGAAATATATAATATATTGATGGTACATATATACAATATATGTAATATATTGCAGTATATTGCAAAATGATTTCAATATATTGGAAAATATAAATATTAAATCCCATATATGGGAATATATCACCTTATGTATTACATGATATTTTCCAATATACTGCAATATATTTTCGTTTCGTAAGGGCGATTTTCAAATATTGTCCTAACAAACCACACATCAATGATCATATGATGTACAAATCTCATTTTTTCATGACTGGTTTTGTGGTCACAGATATCACTGTTGTTCTTAAAATATGTCTTTCTTTCTTTCCCAGCCTACTCTGAGAAGCTGAGAGAGATGTCGGTGTTGTCTCTCATCTGCTCTTGCTTGTATTCCCAGCCTCATCCCAACACCTTCGGTCAGTTTGAAGGTGGGAGATTTAACGGTCAATAACCGGAGGCTTTTCTACAGGATCATTTAAGATTGGTCACACATTTGTCATCATCTTCCCTCACAGATATGGAGGTGAAGTCACTAAATAAGCGAGCATCTGGCCAGGCGTTTGAGGTCATCCTGAAGAGTCCGACTGACCTGTCTCCAGAGAGACCCCAGACTCTGGCTCTGCCGGCCCAGAAGAAGGAGCCTTCACTGGGGGAGCTGCAGAGGAGGCTGGAGGCGGCCGAGGAGCGGCGGAAGGTCAGATGCTTTCCACATATAAACAAAGTCACACTTAAGGCCCTTTCACACCGGACGCGTAACGAAAAAGCGAAGCGGAAAAAGCGAATATTTCGTGTGCGAATAGTTCGCGTCAAAACCATTCACACCAGCAGCAAAGCGAGTTTGCGACGTGTCAGAGCTCCAACATTCCAAAACATTCGCGCCGACAGCTGAGAAACACGGACACGTAATCATTCAGTGGAGACGAGCTTTTCATTTTCTTTAAAAGACAGAGAAGAAGGTTTTGTGTGCAGCCAGTCTTAAAGAACAGAGAGTCTGAAGGGGAGGATGCGAATCTACAGGAGCTAAAACTTTATCATGGCCGGTTCCGAACTTACTTTCAAATGTCCGTGGGACAATTTGAGGAGCTCCTCCAGACAGAGACGGTAGCAGCGCATCTGACGAGACACACACACACACACACACACACACTCTAAAGCAGGGGTGGGCAACTCCAGTCCTCGAGGGCCACTGTCCTGCAAAGTTTAGCTCCAACTCTGATAAAACTCACCTGCCTGTAGCCTTCTAGTAATCCTGAAGACATTGATTAGCTGGTTCAGGTGTGTTTGATTAGGGTTGGAGCTAAACTCTGCAGGACAGTGGCCCTCGAGGACTGGAGTTGCCCACCCCTGCTCTAAAGGAACGGCTCGATCCGGAGCTGCTGTGTTTCCAGTTGAGTCACAATGTAAACACTTAAGTGCCACAGTCGTACTGACGGAAACACATTCACTTTCCATAGTCGCGGACGCAATTAGATAAAAATAAAAAAATAAATCAATTTATTGATTATAATATCTGTAGCCTATAGTGGGCAAACACATCTGCATATGTACAGCTGTAATCTCGTGAGAAATGCCACACCTGGCAAAGGTTAATGTTGATTGAATGGCTAGTGACATCAACTGGACATTTCGTCACCTTTGTTTCCTTGTATGTGATTGGTTTAAGCCTTTTCTGTCGCTGCGAGTGTTAAAAAAAATCGACAAAAATAAACATCGTTTTTTCGCCACAGCACATTCGCGTTCGGTGTGAAAGCACTCATTACACAAACAGCTGATCAAAAAATAAAACCATCGCGCAAATTATTCGCGCGTCAAAATCACGTCCAGTGTGAAATAACCTTTACAAAACGTACCAAGTTTGCACCATGTTTTTTGGGCACTTCCTTCTTCTTCTAGTAGAGTCAGTCAACCGGGTGTTTCTTGAGCTACACATCCAGATGGCTAGAATAACATTTAATTATTTAGCAGATGCATTGGTCCACTGAGACATGTTCATGAAAAGCTCAAGCACGGGGTAATTGAGAATCTTCACACTCTATCCACCTGTTTCCGGCGGGCGCTACTGTAAAAAAGAACTTCTGGTGAGGAAGTAGTATACCAATGGTATTTTGTGTGCTAGTTAGTGTTTTTCGGATCATTGGCGAGGTTTCAAAATGATAATTTTTACTATTTGTTTTATCAGATTGTGCCACAAGGATTAGGTGAAGGTTACTGTGAAGCAACATAAATGACACTAAACATTTTAGTTTAGTACATTTATTAGTTCATTAATAATATCACGATACAATAAACAATACAATTTTTGTGCCCTTAAAGGGTAACTTCAGTGATTTAGCATTAAGCTTTGTATCAGTAGAAACCCGGTAGTATATTCGAATTATGGTACTTTCCCCCCTCCAGTCGAGAGAATTACGTCCCTCCAGAAAAACGTGATTATGCGATCGCATGATTTAATGTATAATCAGCGAAAGTCCGCATATTTATGCGGGGGCCGCATTTTTTGAAATACGCTGCACTTTTGCCGCATAAATTGCCTATTTCCACGTGCAAAATATGCGGGGCTAGCATGATTTCATAATCCCCGCATTTTCGTTGCAAAAAAAATGTTTCGTTTACTTGACACAAGAGCCGCCATTTCCCCCTATTGCCATGGGAACGTTTTGAAGTGATGTGATGATTTCTGACCGAAACTTTTTAAATGTTAAAAATCACAGCTTCATCGGAATTATATGAAACGTGCTGACTTTTCTTGCATTAGATATGTAAACACACAACAAAATTGGGGTCATGATTCGAGCATGCTAATTGGTCGTAAAAAAAAAAAAAGTAGCGTTCATTGTCTTCGGTCATAAATGATCGACCATAGGAAATGAATGGGAAATCTGCAAAAACACAAATTCACAGAAAAAAATCTATATTTCTAACAAAACAAAAAAAATCTAAAACTTTTTAATAAATAGTCTTTGAGATTTTTTAAATATATATTCAAATCCATTAAAAAAAATCATGAAATGTGTTCAAAACAGAACTAGTGAATTCTCAAGCCTCTCCATAGAGACCTCTAGTGGTTACACACATTTCTGTTTATATAAACACCAAGATGGCGGCGCGAGTAGATCGCGAGGCTCAGGTTCTCTCCAGATTCTGCAATTTTGCGGTATTTTTCTTGTTCATCTCGGGTCTGTTCGTACAGAACAGTTGTGCCTTTACAACGTACACTCGCTGTGAGCTTTTGGATATTGGTTTGCGAATTTCCGACAGTTTTATGGACAATCTTCAACTCCTTCCTGAGATCGCTAGGACGCCCGAGGCGATGCGCTCTGCCCGGCCGGGCGGAAGTGCTAGAAGGCGGCGCTGTGATCGTAAACAAAGGCGGGGTAAGCGTGGAGGACTAAGAGCTAAGCTAAGGCTAACTCCTTACCGGCTCTCTTTACCCAGCATTTTCCTTGCCAATGTACGATCGCTAGTGAACAAAATGGAGGAGATTCGACTCAGCATCACACACAGTAAGAAACTTTTGAACTGTAACGTCCTAATCTTCACGGATACCTGGTTAAACAGCGGAATACCGGACACCGCTATTGAGCTAGCGGGATGCCACACACTCCGGGCGGATAGAACACTAGATGGCTCCGGTAAAACCAGAGGCGGTGGATTGTGCATTTACATTAACAAAGCTTGGTGCACAAACTCTGCTATTGTTGGGAGTCATTGTTCAGCTAACCTCGAGTTTCTCATGGTTAAATGTAGACCGTTTTATCTACCGCGGGAGTTCACCTCCACTATTATCACTGCAGCCTATATTCCTCCGGATGCTGATGCCAAGCTTGCTATGAAAGAACTTCACGCAGCCATCAGTAAACAACAGACTGATCACCCGGAAGCTGCGTTTATTGTTGCAGGTGACTTTAATCATTCAAACTTAAAGTCAGTGCTACCCAAGTTTCACCAGCATGTTTCCTGCCACACCAGAGGAAACAAAACCTTAGACCATGTTTACACAAACATGGCTGGTGCTTACGTTGCGACACCCCTCCCCCACCTGGGACAGTCAGACCACCTCTCTTTGTTTCTATCACCCAAATATTCACCCCTCATCAACCGTGTGAAGCCATCAGTAAAGACCATCAAGGTGTGGCCTGCGGGGGTTGATTCCACACTCCAGGAAAGGTTTCTACACACAGACTGGAGTGTGTTTGCTTCTCAAGCCACCAGTGGCGCTCACACGGACATTGACTCATCCACTTCTTCTGTATTGGATCATATCAATACCACCATTGACAGTGTTACAACCCAGAAACAGATCACCACATACCCAAATCAGAAGCCTTGGATGAACAGGGAAGTTCGACTCCTGCTGAAGTCACGCAATACTGCCTTCAGATCAGGAGATGCACAAGCCTACAGTACATCCAGAGCTAACCTGAAGAGGGGCATCAAAAAGGCCAAGCACTGCTACAAGCTAAAGATAGAGGGTCACTTTTCCAACTCTGACCCTCGACGCATGTGGCAGGGCATTCAGGCCATCAGTGACTACAAACCCCCCCACTCCACCTCCGCAGCCACTGATGTCAACTTCCTGAACGAGCTAAATTACTTTTATGCTCGTTTTGAAAGAGACAACAGAGAAACTGCCACCAAGCTCAAACCCTCAGCTGACCACCCACCAATCACACTCTCCTCCTCAGATGTCTGCAAGTCACTGAGCCGGATCAGCGCACACAAGGCTGCTGGACCAGACAACATCCCTGGTCGTGTTCTCAGGGCATGTGCGGAGCAGCTCGCTGGGGTTTTTACGGACATTTTCAACCTGTCTCTTGCCCAAGCAGCTGTACCAACATGCTTCAAACGCACTTCCATTGTGCCAGTGCCGAAACACTCTAACCCGAGGTGCCCTAATGACCACCGCCCCGTAGCACTCACACCCATCGTTATGAAGTGCTTTGAGCGGCTGGTCCTAGAACACCTAAAAGACTCTCTACCATCCACATTGGACTCACACCAGTTTGCCTACCGCAGCAATAGGAGCACAGAGGATGCCGTTTCCATGGCACTGCACTCTGTGCTCACCCATCTGGACCATAAGAACACTTATGCACGCATGCTGTTTGTTGACTTCAGCTCAGCATTCAACACTGTCATCCCAACCAAGTTAATAGCCAAACTTGGAGACCTGGGCATCAATACCTCAATGTGTAACTGGATTTTGGACTTCCTAACTCACAGACCCCAGAATGTTCGATCAGGATCCACCTGCTCCACATCCATCACTCTTAACACTGGTGTACCACAGGGCTGTGTGCTAAGTCCGTTTCTCTACTCCCTCTTCACCGCCGACTGCAAGCCTGTGTATGGATCTAATTCTATCGTCAAGTTTGCGGACGACACAACGGTGATTGGGCTCATCAGCAACAACGATGAGACTGCCTATAGGGAGGAGATCCAGCACCTGGCCACATGGTGCGCTGATAATAACCTGCTCCTCAACACCACCAAAACGAAGGAGCTCATCGTGGACTTCAGGAAAGAGTCAAGAGGCACACACGACACCATCCACATCAATGGAATGGCTGTTGAGCGTGTCTCCAGTTTCAAGTTCCTGGGGATCCACATCTAGGCGGACATGTCGTGGACGACCAACACCTCCAGCCTGGTCAAGAAGGCTCACCAGCGCCTCTTCTTCCTGAGGACACTGAGGAAGAATCAGCTCTCCTCGGCTATCCTGGTGAACTTCTACCGCTGCGCAATAGAAAGCATCCTGACCAACTGTGTGGCAGTGTGGTGTGGGAGCTGCTCTGTTGCGGAGCGCAAGGCACTGCAGCGGGTGGTGAAAACTGCCCAGCGCATCACAGGGACTCCACTGCCTGCCATCGAGCACATCCAGAGGAAACGCTGTCTGCATCGAGCTCGCAGCATCCTCAAGGACTCCTCTCACCCAGCACACAGACTGTTTTCTCTCCTGCCCTCCGGCAGGCGTTTCAGGATCCACCGGACCAGGACCAGCAGACTAAAGAACAGTTTTTTCCCCAGAGCTGTCTCTTTACTGAACTCAAACCCCCGTTGATCCACTTCCCTCATAAACTGCTAACTCTCCTACCTCACATCTGCCTTCACTTTATTTGCACTACCGACTGTTTATTACAGTAACAACTGTTTACTTATGCATTTTGCACTGCCATATCTTAACTGGATTATGCTCATTTGCACTGCCGACTGTATTTACAGTACCAACTGTTTACATTTGCATTTTGCACCGTACTTCTAACTGTAATATGCAACCACTTTCCACTGCACTTTACACTTTTTTTCGGATAGCTCTGTCCATAATTTATTGCACTACCTTAATCCACTGCTATATTCCTCATCTTGCCTAACATATTATTGTATACCTCTAACTGTAAAAAATTCTGTTTAAAGTACTAGCCATCTGTATATTATATTCATAGTACATATTCACCTGTAAATTCTGTTTATAGTAATAGCCATCTGTATATTAATTCACTGTACATACTCACCTGTAAATTCAGTTCTGTTTATAGTAATAACCATCTCTCTATTTATATATATTCAGTATATTTCCATGTCCTGCACTTATGCAACCATTGTACATCCTGCACTTGCTGCTATTGCACTTCTGGTTAGACCTAAACTGCATTTCGTTGCCTTGTACTTGTACTTGTGTAATGACAATAAAGTTGAATCTAATCTAATCTAATCTAAACATGGTTGAAGGATTTCTTAAATAATTCCAAAAGAGGCGCTAACATGCCTTCAAAAAAAATATTTTGAAGGCCTAGTCTCTATTTTAACCTGAAATACTGCAATAATAAAAATAAAAAAACTATTAATATTTTATATATATATATATATATATATATATATATAATTTTCAATGGCAAAAATAGACCATAATTATTGCATAAATATTAAAAAATACCATCAAATAATCTCACATTACAAAATTAAAAAGAAAAAATATTATTGAAGAAAAATAGATTGCATTGGTTTTACACTGGGGTGGAGGAAGTTAAATTTTTAGGCGTCCGGTCACTTATGACCAGGAAGATGACCAATGCAACCCCTAAACCAAGAGCAGCAGAGGGTCAAAAGGTCAGAGAAGCTTCTCCTCAGCGTGTCTTCTTTTCTTTCTGCTCTTCTTTGTGTAGTCCCAAGAGAAGCTGGTCCTGAAGCAGTTGGCGGAGAAACGGGAGCGTGAGAAGGAGGTGCTCAACAAGGCCCAGGAGGTCAACAACAACTACAGCAAGATGACCGAGGAGAAACTCAACCACAAAATGGAGCTGAACAAAGAAAACCGCATGGCCCGTCTGAACGCTCTCAAGCAGCGTCTGAGAGAGAAGGTGAGTCTGGGTTTCTTTCATGAAATACTCTTTCTTTCTTAATACATGATGCTCCTGGTCCTACTGTATGTTGTGATATAGAACATGTGTGTAGAGGTGCCTCCAATGTCCCATTCCCGTGTTTTGTGATGGGAGTACATCCTCAAAATCCTTGGCAAACTCGATCTATTTTACATTTACGCATTTGGCAGACACTTTTATCCAACTTACATTGCATTTAAGGCATTCATCTTTTTAGTTCATGCATTCTAGTGTTGTTTTTGGCGACCTGTTTTAATTTTAGTTTTAGTCTAGTCTTTGTGTCGAGCTGTCATTTTAGTTTTTATTCGTTTTAGTCACGTTCATACTCTTTTTAGTCTAGTCAAGTTTTAGTCGACTAAAAGTCTGAGTATTTTAGTCTTATTTTATTTTTGTCTAGTTTTAGTCGACGAAAACTGATGACATTTTAGTCTAGTTGTAGTCAATGAAAATTGTATTTTAGTCTAGTTTTAGTCTACGAAAACTGATGACATTTTAGTCTAGTTTTAGTCAATGAAAATTGTATTTTAGTCTAGTTTTAGTCTACGAAAACTGATGACATTTTAGTCTAGTTTTAGTCAATGAAAATTGTATTTTAGTCTAGTTTAAGTCGACGAAAACTGATGACATTTTAGTCTAGTTTTAGTCAATGAAAATTGTATTTTAGTCTAGTTTAAGTCGACGAAAACTGATGACATTTTAGTCTAGTTGTAGTCAATGAAAATTGTATTTTAGTCGTTTTAGTCGACGAAAACTGATGACATTTTAGTCTAGTTTTAGTCAATGAAAATTGTATTTTAGTCTAGTTTTAGTCAATGAAAATTGTATTTTAGTCTAGTTTAAGTCGACGAAAACTGATGACATTTTAGTCTAGTTTTAGTCAATGAAAATTGTATTTTAGTCTAGTTTTAGTCAATGAAAATTGTATTTTAGTCTAGTTTTAGTCGACGAAAACTGATGACATTTTAGTCTAGTTTTAGTCAATGAAAATTGTATTTTAGTCTAGTTTTAGTCGACGAAAACTGATGACATTTTAGTCTAGTTTTAGTCAATGAAAATTGTATTTTAGTCTAGTTTTAGTCGACGAAAACTGATGACATTTTAGTCTAGTTTTAGTCAGTGAAAATTGTATTTTAGTCTAGTTTTAGTCGACGAAAACTGATGACATTTTAGTCTAGTTTTAGTCAGTGAAAATTGTATTTTAGTCTAGTTTAAGCCGACTGAAAACTGATGACATTTTAGTCTAGTTGTAGTCAATGAAAATTGTATTTTAGTCTAGTTTAAGTCAACGAAAACTGATGACATTTTAGTCTAATTTTAGTCAGTGAAAATTGTATTTTAGTCTACGAAAACTGATGACATTTTAGTCTAGTTTTAGTCATTGAAAATTGTATTTTAGTCTAGTTTAAGTCGACTGAAAACTTATGACATTTTAGTCTAGTTGTAGTCAATGAAAATTTTATTTTAGTCTAGTTTTAGTCGACGAAAATTGTATTTTAGTCTAGTTTAAGTCGACTGAAAACTTATGACATTTTAGTCTAGTTGTAGTCAATGAAAATTTTATTTTAGTCTAGTTTTAGTCAACGAAAACTGATGACATTTTAGTCTAGTTTTAGTCAATGAAAATTGTATTTTAGTCTAGTTTTAGTCAACGAAAACTGATGACATTTTAGTCTAGTTTTAGTCATTGAAAATTGTATTTTAGTCTAGTTTAAGTCGACTGAAAACTTATGACATTTTAGTCTAGTTGTAGTCAATGAAAATTTTATTTTAGTCTAGTTTTAGTCGACGAAAACTGATGACATTTTAGTCTAGTTTTAGTCAATGAAAATTGTATTTTAGTCTCTTTTTAGTAATGCAATTCTATTTAACCCAGTCAATATAGTATAAGTACCTAGTAGTATAAAACCAAAATCTTCTTTTAGCCAAACCCATTTCAAACAAGGTTATCTTATTATATTATTGTTACCTTATAGGCTCGAGAATACATCCATAGACACGGAAGACACTATGATTTGAATGTACAACATATTTATTTTTCCACCCAAACATGTTAGAAGTACACTCACATACATTTAAATAAAATAAATAAAAACATTGAGATGTCTCTTAAGGTTTGTGGTGTTTTTTCCTGTGATTTTGTGGACGCATTTCTCCACATTCCGTTTTATTTTCCACTTCAATGTAATGAAAGTTTTTCCAAATGTCGGAATAAGAATAAATGCATATTTAATTTAATAATAGGAAAATAATATCCTAATTATAATTTGAATCTGTTTAAAATTAGACCCACATTAAAGTTAAAATGGTTTTCTGTCTTGTATTTCATCTCAAAATAAAGGATTTTATTTTATTCCACATGGAAATGAGCGGGAATGAGTGAATACAGCCTCTTATTTACATGAGGTAAACATAAGGCTGCAATTATTTTAACATATATAATTGTTATAACGGCCCATTTCAAATGTTTACGTGCTTTTCTGAGCGGTGATGAAATATATGGCTCTTGCAAAAAGTCTAGATCTTTAAAATGCATCCAAATTACAGTGAAGTGCAACCGTACGGTGCTCTGTAGGGGTCAAAAAGGATATAAACAGTGAATTCTGAAGTAGGTTATTCAGTCGGGATTTTTACGGGTGGTGGGAGAAAAACACACTGATATTCTGGATTAAGATGACAATAAAATCACTGACTAGCCCCTGTAAATGATGAAAACACCTTACGATCGCAGGAGAAATAATTACCGTCCGAATAGGGCTTATATGAACCCCGACTGGCCGGCCATTGGTCCCTTTCTCTGTGTCAGATTTAACTTTGTTTGTTGTCGTTAACTCTCCGCAGCTGCATCTTCTAAATAATGCCGTAAGTGGGGCTTGAAGAGATATTATTATATACAGAAATACTGCAAAATAATGATAATAACGCGACTAAACGAGACAAAATAACGTTATAACATTTCGTCTCGTCTCATTTTCAACGGAAATGAAGAGATATTTTAGCATAGGTTTTATTTTGTGAACCACATTTAGTCTGTTTTTTTTCAACAGTATTGAATTATACATTTAATTATAGTCATCGTCACATGACTAGCATTTACGTTGCGTCTCGTCTCGTTTTCGTCACGCGATAACGGTTCGTTGACGACGATATTTAGTCATACTTTTCGTTGACGAAAGCAACACTAATGCATTCCCTGGGTATTGAACCTTTGGCGTTGCTTTGTTTGAAACACACTTTTTATGATCCAATGCATAAAAGTAGTCATGAAAAAATGGGCTAGGAATATCTTTTAATTTAGACTTTTATGAAATAATGAACTATGGGCTTGAATCTTACCACACTTCCCATTGCATGTTGTGTTTCTGGAGTAACAGTCTTACAAATGAACTTTACTGTCAATTAAAAGAGGAAGTCCTCCTTATAAGACAGATAATGTAGACCTTAAACATATCTCAAATTAAATTAATTTACATATAACCAGTTTAATATGGAGAGGCACTGAAATGTGTTTTTGACCTAAGTTACAGTGTTACATGACGTGAGAACAGTTAGTTATTTCGGTTTGTATGTTAGCAGGGACTTTAATCGTAAGAGAATGACAAACAGAAAATCCTCTCAGGATCCCTGGAGTCAGTGTTGCAGTTCCTCAGGCACGACATTTGAGCATTTTTGTAGCATAAACACCATCAAACCGATGAGAGCTTCAGATTTTCCAATGTTTCTCTATGGCGCTGAAACGTAAAGATGTCCGAGTTCCGGTCCCAGCGCAACTGATACTCAACTGCTATTGGCTCATCTGCGTTCGAGGGGAGGGGCTTACCGATAGGTCAATTAGACCTGATGCAGCCCCTGAATGAGACCCACAGAAATACTGCAAAATGATGATAATAACGCGACTAAACGAGACGAAATAACGTTATAACCTTTCGTCTCGTCTCATTTTCGTCAACGAAAATGAAGAGACATTTTAGCATAGTTTTTATTTTGTGAACCACATTTGGTCTCATTTTTTTCAACTGTATTGGATTATACATTTAATTATAGTCATCGTCACATGATAGCATTTACGTTGCGTCTCGTCTCGTTTTCGTCACGTGATAACGGTTCGTTGACGACGATATTTAGTCATACTTTTCGTTGACGAAAGCAACACTAATGCATTCCCTGGGCGTCACTAGCCCCTTTTTTAGGGGGGCTTCAGCCCCTAAACTTCTGTCCAGCCTCCCTAAAAAATGTGTGATTAACCTTTCAAACATATGAAACTGGCGGGAGGCTTCGGCTTCACCACGTCTTTTAATCTGTGTTAATCAGTGTGTTCTTCAATCCGAGCAGAGCGCATGTCAGAAGCAGAGGTGTGTGTGTTGATCTGAGCTCTCATTGGTCTGTCACCGCTCGTCAATGTCAACATATTTGAGAAAACACCCGTCAGACCTCCGTTCATCTTCAGACACAAATGAAGATATTTTAGTGTAAATCTGATGCTCTGAAAGGCCTCCATTGGCTCAATGCACTTTACACTCTCAAGACCCTTAAAAGACACTAAAGACGTCGTTACAAAGTCCATCTCACTACAGCGGCTCTACAATAACTTTATGAATCGGCGAGAATAGTTTTTGTGCGCAAAAAAACCCTAAATAACGACTTATATAGTGATGACGATTTCAAAACACGGCATCATGAAGCTTCGAAGCGTTATGAATCAGTGAGTCGATTCATGATTCGGATCGCGTGTCAAACCGCCAAACTGCTGAATCGACTCACTGATTCATAACGCTTCGAAGCTTCATGAGGCCGTGTTTTGAAATCGTCATCACTATATAAGTCGTTATTTAGGGTTTTTTTGCGCACAAAAACTATTATCGCCGATTCATAAAGTTATTTTAGAACCACTGTAGTGAGATGGACTTTGTAACGACGTCTTTAGTGTCTTTTAAGGATCTTGAGAGTGAACCGTGCCATTGAGCCAATGGAGGCCTTTCAGAGCATCAGATTTACACTAAAATATCTTCATTTGTGTCTGAAGATGAACGGAGGACTGACGGGTGTCCAACGACATGAGGGGAAGTAATTAATGACAGAATTTTCATTTTTGGGTGAACTAACCCTTTAACAAACAAGAAATATTAACAAAGCCGTTTTCTTCAGATTAGGCATAAGATTAATAGTAATGAATATGTGCATATTGTAAATTAATAATTCCATGTGTAGCTCTCAGTAAATAATAAAGCTCAGCTTTTTTCAGCCTGTATTGGGCATAAAATTAGTAATGAATGTGTACATATTGTGAATAAATTTTATAAATTTAGTTACCTAGCTTTCCTGTTAGCCTTCAGTAAATTAACATGTCTACAAATATTATTCATAAAACATATAACTATCAGTTAAACATATGTTTACTGTCTTCACTGACAAAAATGGAGAAACTTTATCAGTCATATCTGCCCACTGACATGGTGTTCAAGTTATTGTTATCTCATTTTTTGCCGTTCAGAATATCTTAAACTGCACATGTGTAGATCATAGAAATCAACATGTTCTCGAGGGAGGAAGCCTCTGAACCTCACAGTGGGATCTCAGTGATTATAAATCTGCCTACATTGTATGATTAAGGGATGTACAATATGGTCATGCAGAATAAGGCATTAATATTTGCTTTATAAGTAATAATAAACAGCCAATATCCTAATATACATACTAATAAGCTCTAGTTAATAATGAGAATTGGAGCCTAAACTAAAGTGTTACCATTTTTTTTTCTCATACCCTCACTGGGGCTGAGCCGATGCATAAAAGTAGTCATGAAAAAATGGGCTAGGTATATCATTTAATTTAGACTTTTTGGAAATAATAAACCATGGGCTTGAATCTTACCACACTTCCCATTGCATGTTGTTTTTCTGGAGTAACAGTCTTACAAATGAACTTTACTGTCAATTAAAAGAGAACTAGTTTCCTTCCTGGTTACTGCAAAACAATACTTATTTATTGAACATTGACTACGTTCTCTATTCTCTTTGTCAGGAGATTCACGCTGCAGAAGTGCGTAAGAATAAGGAACTTCACACCGAGCTCTCTGGATAAGGACACCCTTTGACCCAGAGCCACGAGACGTCCAGTCATGACTGCATTTGGGGAATATCTCATTCTTTGGCCACACTGTCTTAAGAGAGGTCATATCAGACTCACCTTATCAGACTCACCTTATCAATAAATGTCTGAGCATATGCCATCATCCCACATGCACTACGTGGACATGAGTATGTGAGCACACAAATGTTTTGAATGTTTCATTGCAGAACCCTGGGCATTATTATGGTGCATTCACACCAGACGCCAATGAAGCGAATAAATCTTGTGATTTTGCTTGTGATATTCGCTTCACAACAGATGCAAATTCGTGTCATGGGAGGGGCTTCTGCCAGCGGCTCGTCTCGTTGTGAAATGGCTGACATGGATTGTTTTAAAATACGTCGAATAAGCTCCATTTTACGGCTTTAGCTAGCTTGTAGTCTCAATAGGGTGAATTCAGGGTGATTGGGACACTTTTTCCAAGTCACCTCAACAGTGTTGGGCAGGGCTCTACGCTAACATTTTTCTTGAGGAGCACTTGTGCTCCTAATTAAAAAAAATTAGGAGCACAGTCAAAAATTTAGGAGCACTTTCTGATCAATAACACGTATTCCAATTATAACTTTCCCATTACAGGATGATCTTTGTCCCTTTAAATTAATGTCTAGGGGCATTTTTACCATTATAAGAGCAATGTTTTCTAATCTTATTAAATGTATGCATCATCTTTTGTCAATTTCTTCAATTAAAATAGAAAAGTTGTTTTTAAAATGTTAATTTAAACAATAAATTCAGTTAGAGCAATAAGACACAATCAGACTGTAACCAATCTAATTAAATCAGCATCAAAAGATCAATCTTTACACTGTAGAAGTGGCACAGCAGCTCTATCTGAAGTGCTGTTTAGACACATTTACATAGATTTAATGCAGCTCATGGGTAAATAATGTTGTATGAATGTTTTAAATATAAGTTTTTGAATTTATAAATAGGCTATGTACAAGTTAAACTTAAACTTAGTTAAAAGATTTATATTTTAAATAAAAAGTCCATGCAAAGTATAAATATGAAAATAAAACAGCCAGTAGGTGGCGTCAAGTCTATGTGCGAGTCGTTCATTAAATCGTTCAAACGCAGGTTCATTCGATCGAAACGCTTGGAGATGCGCAACAGTTCTGATGTAGTTTTGATTTTCACGAAATAAACAGTATTGTGGCTAAAACGTTGTTACTTAATATCAACTTGTCTATTGGACTTTTTTACAAGATCAGTATCACATTTGCAATCATTTCAATACTCTGTCCGTGACTTTAGGCGCTCTGGAGCTTAATAAACAGAACTGCAGGCGTCTTGCGGAAGAACACTGCAGCCGGATCTACTTCTCTCTGTGTGTGTCTATGGCGATTGGCGAGTCACGCAGGGACTGTGCTCCTCCGCAGCGCTGCAAACCAAACTGGAATTGAATAGTCAGAATATAAACACTTATTGTATGTGTACCATAGTGATTCAGGGTAAGATAAAAACACGGTTTGGAAAATTGATTCATGATGTACTCACTCATATGCATCAAGTCATTTTTAAACACAATAAATGTTATGGACTGCAGCTGATAAAGATTAAATCAAGAACTCATACAGGAGCGTTTTTAAATTATTTTCTCCTAATTCATTTTTGGTGGCATTTTTGCCCCAAGCCCCTGTTAATTTCCGACCTTGTTTATGATAATCCAAATGTGGTATTTCTAGTTAATTTTGGCTGCAAAGAAACATCAGCGCGAGCCGCGAGGCGTCTGGTAAGTGCATGGCCGCGTCACACCCGTTTCACCCATAGACCGTGGTTTCAATCAGTGAAGTGCTATTCCATCGCACACGTTTTTTGCACATGCTCTGCTGACAGAAGGCATGAAAAGCAGTTGATTGCAGCACGAAACATAACAGTTGCTCAATCAGTCAGTGTTTAGTTTTTATTCCGATTGTATTATACATCTATTCATGAGAATCGATCGGGTCACTCGCACCAGTGCGCCTAAATATATTTTCGCAATCGCACGCATTAATTTTCAGGCGCAAATGCACCCAAAATGGTCGCTATTTAGAGCCCTGTTGGGGGTAACGCATTACAAGTAACTTGAGTTACGTAATCAGATTACTTTTTCAAGTAACTAGTAAAGTAACGCATTACATTTCAAATTTACAACAAAATATCTGAGTTACTTTTTCAAAAAAGTAACGCAAGTTACTTTTTCACATTTATTTGACTGACAGCTCTCCTGCCCCCATGTTGAGAAAAATCGAGAGTAAGTGCAGAGGTGTGTGTGTGTAAACATGATGGTTATTGTAGTTCTAGACTAAATGTGAGCATTTATTAATCTCACTTGCACAATAAAAATTCGGTACTCCTCAAAATGAATAAAATGAGTCAAATGCAAAATCAGAGTACTATGCAAACCTCAAATATAAAAATGTTAAATAAAACAAATATTTGTATGAATTTAATCTACCTTTATTGACTAATGTCGTGCTGCTGACCTTTGATGATTCAGTTAAGCCATGAGCAAATATTACTAGATTTTTAGTTTTAAAAATGACAGTAAAATTTTAATACATAAATGACTTTTTTTGCTATTAAAAAACAAAGCAAAAAAACAAGCCCAGCCCAGGTGAGAAAAAGTAACGCAAAAGTAACGTAACGCATTACTTTTCTTACAAAAGTAACTAAGTAACTCAATTAGTTACTTTTTAAGGGAGTAACGCAATATTGTAATGCATTACTTTTCAAAGTAACTTTCCCCAACACTGCACCTCAATGGCAACAAGTGTCCCAATCACCCTGAAATCACTCTATGTAGAGCTCAAATTGAGTAAAGAGCGTTTTTTTTTACAACTTTTGTCCTCATTGTTGTCACTACTAGACAGTGGCGTATGCAGAAAGTTGATGATGGGTGGGGCTCCAATAGTGTGGGTGAGCCGGAATAATTCGCATTACCCCTTAATTTGGAAGAAAAATCCCAAAATCCGACTGAAACATAGCAAAATAGCTAAAAGTATTCCGCATATGTAGGACCTTTTATTGTCTATTGTCTTTTAATATAGTCAACTTCTACATGTTGACACCTTCTCAAGCCCCTGTACGAGCTGTGTTTGTGATGTTTGATATTTGTCAAGACGTGTTTCTTTCTCAAATGTGTCCTAAATGGCAGTTTAGCCATTTTTTTAATAACGAAAACGGCGCTGCTAGTTGGATTAGATTCCGGATATTGCCGCGAAGAAAAACATAACATGACGTGAAGTAACTCAAGAGACGAATTAGCATATTTTTTATTAATATTAGAATAGAGTTCTAATGCATGACAAAATAAATAACATTTAAAATAATTATTAAAGAATTGTTAAATGTTAGAAAATAGTATTATTTCAAAAAAAATTCCCTGGATCTGACAGGATGGGAAAGCTGCTAAAGCTCTGATTGGTTAAATCGGCGCGAATATACGCCAAAGTTCAGATTTTTCAACTCGCGCGAATTGAGCATTTTCACGCAAATTGCGCGATCTATTCACGTCTTTGCATTGACTTAACGTGTAAATCACGTGCGCGAAATGCTTCATTCGCGTCTGGTGTGAACGCACCATTAGGCATTTCGTCCTTCCTAAAAGCTCTTCTTGGAGTCAGTGGTCCAGTTCATCCCAAAGTTTTTTACGGGTTAGTTCACCCAAAACTGAAAATCCTGTCATTAATTCCTCACCCTAATGTCCAAACCCGTAAGACCTTCGTTCATCTTCAGAACACAAATGAAGATATTTCTGATGAAATCCGAGAGCTCTCTGACCCCTCCAGGTCCAGAAAGGCAGTAAAGACATCGTTACAATAGTCATGTGACTCCAGTGATTCCACGTTAATGTTATGAAGCGACGAGAATACTGTTTGTGCGCGGAAAACACAACCTTAACGACTTTATTCAACAATGTCTTCACGTCTGTGTCACCTACGCAGTTGACGTTGGTCAGTTCTTGCGTCAGCGTCACGTGATCAGCTTCGGCCAATGGTGAGCCGCCGTTCTGGCGTATCTCAGAAGCGCTGGACTGTATTTACTACGTCAACAGTGTAGGAGACTGGCACAGACATGACGAAATTGTTGAATAAAGTCATTAATTTTGTTTGTTTTTTGCGCAAGTAATCTTCATAACATTAACTTTGAACCACTGGAGTCGCATGACTATTTTAACGATGTCTTTACTGCCTTTCTGGACCTTGGAAGTGTTAATTAATCGAATTTCATCAGAAATACTTAATTTTTGTTCCAAAGATAAATGAATGTCTTACGGGTTTGGACATGAGGGAGAGGAATTAATGACAGAAATGTCATTTTTGGGTGAACTAACCCTTTAAGGTCTAGACTTTCTTGATGATCCTAGTGTGGTTTTCTAACTAAGACGTGTTCCTGGGTCAACATGTCATATCCTTATCCCGTAACCCAACCTTCACCAAAAATTATGGCTCAAATCAGAGTCAAATTAGCTGATAAGAATGTTGTTCAGCCCTGAGCCAAACCCACATATTCTGATTGGCTGAACGTGATCCAGGAACATAAGTCACAAGGACACTGTCTTGCTGAAACAGACAAGCGTGCTCCAAACCGGCTCAACATTTCCAGAATGTCATTGTGTATATTGCACTAGCCAAACGCATTTATTAGAAAGAGGTGCCCACATACTTATGGCCATGAAGCTTATCTTCCTGCTAAAAATAACAACTTAGACCAGCTTAAATTCCAAGATTGCCATTCGTGTACAAGCTTATCGTTGCAGAACCAGCATGAAAGTGTGCAATCGTACCTTATGACACATCATTTATTCTGCTCTTGGTTGTGATTTAGCAGGGCTGAATCTCACAAAACCAACCAAACATGACTCTATCCACATTTACACTGCACTTTATAGAATATGATTCATTCACGTTGTTAGTTTAGGAGCATTTCACGGGTCGCTGACTTGTTTGTTTTTCATTGACCTGTAAGAGAAATGTCTAAGCTATACGCTGCTAACTGATTTATGAAAACCATTTAAAATAAGATTAAAGCTTAACATGTTCGTAACGAGGAGTCTCTGTCATTTCTTCATCTAAAGGAAACATGATTGTTTATGATGGCTGCTCATTGACCTTATTTGTTGATGTTTTTCACTCTCAGGTTTATTTCTGACATCATTTACAAAACGTGATAATATCGACATAGATATAGCTGATGGAAATGCCAATTATTGATAATTTTTTGCAAATGCCGACACAATCTTTTTCCATTTAACTTTCGAGTATAAATCGATACTTCAAATGTTGCGGAAAAACTAGTTTGGAAACACTTTTTGTCAGGAAAAAGGGCTTTAACGCAAATAAATGTGGCGTCACATGACAGAATTAGCCTATAGCGTCCGCGCTCGTCCCGTTAAAGCACCGTTTCTCTGTAGATCAAAGGCGCGCTAAATCTATTATATTCATATTATTAAATTGTAAAATAAAGTATTTTATTACTATTGGTAAGAATAATATGTTGTCTCTCAAACATCATTAATCCTTATTTTTGTAATTTTGTCTGTTTTTTACAATCTAATAAAAGTTCAGAAAAAATAATAGCTACACCCGTTTCTGAATATTGCTTGATCATGATCTAAATCTTTATAGTCTTTATAACCAAGTAAAGAAAAAAAGGACGCTTGTCATTAAAATAATATAGAGCCTATAATTTAATAATATATAAAAACGTTTTATTTTATAAAGCACCTTGAGAATCTAAGCAGCGCGTCAAAAATAAGGAGTTTCTAATACTGACATAAATAAAGTTAAAATACACAACATGTTACGTCTGTGTGTGAATAAATCAAATTAATGGCATAAAATCATGATTTCATGGGCAGGATCTGCTACTAGACAATCACAACCATCACACTTGTTAATAAAACCTTTATTAATATGTAAAATAATTTGATCTCAAACAAATTAGGAAAAATAAAATGGGTTGAATCCAAAAAGCTTTTAAAATTGTTAAGACGGCTCTATTGTTAAAAATCAGCTACAGAAATAAAAAGTTACGTCACAGCCGCATCTCTGAAGGAAAACATTAGCAGAGATTTGATGATTTTTATAGATTTGATGTTATTAAAATCTGAAACCAGAACAAATAACTTAATTTTGGTTTAAATGATCTGAATTCATGCGTTCTCGGCCACGTCAAACCGCGATGTTCAAGGCTTACGTTAAAGATTGTCGCTATATGACAGAACATTTTACTGTACCAATCTTTTTTATGGATCAAAAATTTAGCAAACAGGACAAATGAGCTGCCCTGTGTCTGAACCCATGTGCTTCGTCACATAAAGCGGCCGTGATCTTCTGATTAATATTTCCTAATTTAGTAATAGGCCTGTTATTCATGAAAATAGTAAGCAGAAAACTGGCGAATTTCAATCGTCTAATTACAAATATTTGGGACGCGAAAGATGCAATATAGTTTGCGATATACGCAAAATTAGAGGGCAGATTTTTTAAGGCAATACAACAATAAAACGTACAGTGGGGAGAACAAGTATTTGATACACTGCCGAATTTTGCAGGTTTGTCCACTTACAAAAAGCATGTAGAGGTCTGTAATTTTTCTCCAACTGTGAGAGACAGAATCTAAAACAAAAATCCAGAAAATCACATTGTATGATTTTGTAAATAATTAATTTGCATTTTATTGCATGACATAAGTATTTAATCGCCTACCAACCAGTAAGAATTCCGGCTCTCACAGACCTGTTAGTTTTTCTTTAAAGGCCCTCCTGTTCTCCACTCATTACCTGTATTAACTGCACCTGTCCACACACTCAGTCAAACAGACTCCAACCTCTCCACAATGGCCAAGACCAGAGAGCTGTGTAAGGAAATCAGGGGTAAAATTGTAGACCTGCACAAGGCTTTGGGTGGGTTACAGGACAATAGGCAAGCAGCTTGGTGAGAAGGCAACAACTGTTGGCGCAATTATAAGAAAATGGAAGAAGTTCAAGATGACGGTCAATCTCCCTCGGTCTAGAGCAGTCATTCCCAAACTGTGGTCCGCGGACCACTAGTGGTCCGTGAGGGTACTGCAGGTGGTCCGTGGAAAGGCAAAATATAATAAAATAATATTTTTTTACCTTCATTTTACCAGGAAATTCCCATAAAAAAATAAAAAGTAAAAAGAACATGTAGGCCTATATTGATATAACATTTATATTAAATTGTCATGTTATTGTGCGATTACTAAAATAGGCTAGTGGCGCTCGGCCGTGACGTTCAAGTTCAGTGCTGTTATGGATCGGTGGATAGCAACAGGTTCTCCGAAGAGAAAAGAGACAGAGGCAGAAGTTACAAAATTAAGAGATTGACAGTGAGTCGGATGCATCTATGAGCCAGATTCTATGAGCATCTATGAGCCAGAATAAATAAATTAAACATGTGGCAGCCGTTGTGTGCAGTAAACTTTCTTTTAACAAGCCTGTTGTACTGATATGATGACTAGTTATAGTTTTAGTGCTAGTAAGCCTATTTAGAGGTGCGGATTCATTCAGGTAGGTCTGTGTGTAGACATATTTTATTATGTGTGTTATGAGGTGGTCCCCAAAATTTTTTGATTACAAATAGTGGTCCACACACACAAAAAGTTTGAAAACCCCTGGTCTAGAGCACCATTCAAGATCTCACCTCCTGGGGCATCAATGATCATGAGGAAGGTGAGGGATCAGCCCAGAACTACACGGCAGGACCTGGTCTATGACCTGAAGAGAGCCTGGACCACAGTCTCAAAGAAAACCATTAGTAACACATAGGGTTGGGAACCGTGAACCGTTTTTTATGCAGAACCGAAACTGATTTTTGAAAAATACCAGAACCGCGCGAAATTCCTAAGTTTCGGTTCCGAAAACGGTTCTGGTGCAATGTGTGTGCGAAGCGCTGGAAGCGTATCCTTTAATAGCGAGTGACAGCCAGTGTTGCCAAGTCCGTGGTTTTTTCCCGCTTTCCACTGTTGCCGCGGGCTGTGTTTCATGTCCGCGGGTTGAAGCAACCCCAATTATGTGATATTTAGCCCCAGAAATGCGAATTTTACCGGAGAAGCCCCCCTGAAACGCGATTGGGCTTGTTTTGGGCTAGTTTTGAGTAGCAATTGTGCGTGTTTTGTTGTGAAAACCTGGCAACCCTGGCTCAGCTCATCATTGCCTGCCGCTTCCAGGAGTGCAACGCAGTTCAGCCTGAAAGCCCTCGTGCTACACATTTACGGTTTTGCGTCAGATATTTTCTCGTTGACCACCAGCATGGCGAAGAGAAAGTCACAAGTATGGATTCATTTCCAAAGAATGAATGATAATGAAGCAAAATGTAACACATGTGAAAAGTTAATAACATGCAAAGGAGGCTGAACTAGCAATTTGACAAAACATTTGCTACAGCACAGAGTGCCACAGGGCTTATACCAGATTTATAGTGAAAGGCCTATATATATATATATATTTATCAACCGTTGAGTGACCATGGTTTAGGTAAGCGTTTAGGCACAATTACCTTTGTAATGCTGAATTGCAATTTATTATTTACAAGTTCACTGAATAACTGAATTACTTTTAAATTAAATTTACTAGTAATAAACTAATTAATAAATATAATTTATAACTTGGTTTTATTCAGAGACAGAGAGATAAAAGTAAAAGCAAGTAATAAACACAAAATGGATTGTTTGAGTTGCGTATTGTGCCTTTTTTCTTTACCACTAGTTGTTTAAACACGGCCTCATGAAGCTTCGAAGCATTAAGAATTAGTGGATTCAGCAGTTTAAATCGCCAAATTTCAGCAGTTTGGCGGTTTGACACGCGATCCGAATCATGAGTCGACTCACTGATTCATAACGCTTCGAAGCTTCATGAGGCCGTGTTTTGAAATCGTCATCACTATATAAGTCGTTATTTAGGGGTTTTTTCCGCACAAAAACTATTCTCGTCACTCCATAAAGTTATTGTAGAACCACTGTAGTGAGATGGACTTTGTAACGACGTCTTTAGTGTCTTTTAAGGGTCTTGAGAGTGTAAAGTGCATTGAGCCAATGGAGGCCTTTCAGAGCCATCAGATTTACACTAAAATATCTTCATTTGTGTCTGAAGATGAACGGAGGTCTGACGGGTGTCCAACCACATGAGGGTCAGTAATTAATGACAGAATTTTCATTTTTGGTTGAACTAACCCTTTAAGTTCAGCTTTTCTGATGTATCAAATACTTATGTCATGCAATAAAATGCCAATTAATTACTTAAAAATCATACAATGTGATTTTCTGGATTTTTCCGATTTTTCTCACAGTTGAAGTGTACCTATCATAAAAATTACAGACTTCTACATGCTTTGTAAGTGGGCAAACCTGCAAAATCGGCAGTGTATCAAATACTTGTTCTCCCCACTGTATGCGACAATAGGTGCGTTTACATGGAGCACTGTAATCGGTTTAAAAGTCCAATCCGGATGAAAATGCTCCATATAAACACCTCAATCGGAATAAAAATGCCCAAACCGAATGAAATTGTAATCGGTTTGAGAGGGGTGGGATAAACCTTTTCATGAACCGATCAAATTAAAAAATCCACCATGTAAACGACCTGATCTGATTACTCTGAGTGTACGTCTTTCTGTGACGTGATATATAGCGCGCCTCCACAACTGAAGAGCACGTGTCGCGCTCACACCAGGATAATGTTGTCTAGAGAGGAAAGTTAATTTTTCTGAGGTATAAACTTTTTTATTTCGTGACAAGTTTTGAACATAATGTTGGAATAATGACACAGACATAGCCTGGCTACAGCATCTCATCTTGACAGCGTTTGTCCGAGGCTTCAACTGCGCCTGACAGAATTTATTTTTCTGAGGTGATTTTTAAACTTTACAACAAATAATAAATAACTTTTATAAAACTGTATAAGTCCTGGTGGCCGTTGAGAGTTGCCATGGCAATGGGGAACATTCAAGCTGCTGGAGAGGACGCGTCGACATTTCTCTCTGTTTCTCGTAAGTTATATTAAAAAAAGGTTAAACTGTTTTAAATTGGTTAAGTAACATTACCCACAGTCTACTTTAATTACTTTTTTCTTAATATTTATAGCCTACCTCTGTGATTATCTTTCCTTAATCATCTGAAATATTTTCGTTTAGTAACGTTAGCCTACTAACTTAGCAGGCTAATGATGCGGATCGCGCACGTCTTGAATGCTTTCATTCTTGTTTCACCGAATATCCTATGTTTTTATTAATAATTTGGGTGCATTTTAGAGTTCATTTTGTGTTTTTCAAATTTCAAATTCTCATTTTGAGCATGCATTCATCATTCACAGCTGTTGAAAAAGCCATTCTATAGGACATAAATTAGGTTAAACTACTGCATGTCCGCCCACAGAAAAATAAATAAATACATATAGAAATTACCAAGACATAACTATTGATCCACGAACATCGCAGTTACTATAATTGGCACCGTTATGAATGCGACAGACAAACTGTGCGCATGTCACAAAATGATTCCGACTGAAAGTCAGCACATGTAAACACCAGATGGGTTTAGATAACATCTCATGTAAACAGTCCACCGAATCTTTCAATCGGAATGATTTTAATCAGAATGACAAAAAAGGTTGCATGTAAACGTGGCTAATGCGTTTTTTTAGGGATGATGTCATACACACTCTATTTTATCAGTAAAAGGCCAATTGGATGAAAACAGCAAATTGCGCAATCCTTTTTTTTTATATGCATATTCACTTTGTCAATAACAAAACAGTGGAAAAAGTGCATGCAAACTTGGCTTATGACTCAAGTTCCTGATCAGGTTTTGAATATGGAAACTACTGACGCAGCATTTGCTAAATATAGTTTCTGAACCATCATTAGGACTTTTATTGCTGCTGATAAGACTCGTTATATGCTCCTAAAAGCTCAGTAAAACAAGGGTGTGTGTGCATACGTGTCATATGACGAACAGTGGTCAAAGTGTGACGCAAATTACAGATAAATGAAACTCAGCTGTTTTGTTTGCTCAGATCCAACTTCCTCTGTTTGTTGATATTAGGGCACGACGCAGCAGGCCAAGAAAATATTACTCTCTGCGGTGTGTGTGTGTGTGTGTGTGTGTGTGTGTGTGTCCTGGTTTCTGTGAGTCAGGTGGATCTGGAAGCAAGTTTAAAAGTAAACACGATTCTGACATTCCTGGGTCATGAAGTCAGAGGCAGAATCATAAGGGACAATCAGACACGTAGCACATAAACCTGTTTTGTTTGTGGCAAGATTTGCATAACCTTACATAATACGGCATTTGAAAGGGAGTGGTGCAGTCAGGTGGTAGATTAATACATATTTACACTCCGAATGCATGTGATGTTAGTCTTCAAGACCTGTTGTGTTTAGTAGTTACAGACTGGAACAGTAAACACTGTTTTCACAGATGTAATGTGTTCATAACTCACCACAGATGTTTTAGTTTCACTTCCAACCAAATTTACCAGAGCCAAGATAGTCTTTTTTTCTAAATTTGACTTTTAAGAATGAATGTTGTCTTGTGCAGTTTCTGTGTATATTTTTGAAGGACCCCAACATTGGAAACCTCATCACTTCAATTCGATTTTAACAATTTGAGCGGCACATTTCAGCGCTGATTGGTTTTGAAAATTCAAGTAAGAGTGTGCATATACACCGATCAGGTGTATAACTAATATTGTGTTGGTCCATGGACTCCTCTAGACCTCTGAAGGTGTGCTGTGGTATCTGGCACCAAGATGTTAGCAGCAGATCCTTTAAGTCCTGTAAGTTGTGAGGTGGAGCCTCCATGAATCGGACTTATTTGTTCAGCTCATCCCAAAGATGCTCGATTGGATTGAGATCTGGGGAATTTGGACTCAAACTCGTTGTTGTGCTCCTCAAAGCATTCCTGAAGCATTTGTGCTTT
Source organism: Gobio occitaniae (assembly GCA_033150135.1). Lineage (NCBI taxonomy): Eukaryota > Metazoa > Chordata > Actinopteri > Cypriniformes > Gobionidae > Gobio > Gobio occitaniae. The sequence goes on along the minus strand of JARQWZ010000481.1, from coordinate 390,701 downwards.
GTGGCGGTGCATTATCTGCTGAAAGAGCCACAGCCACAGGGAAAACCGTCTCCATGAAAGGCTGGACATGGCCTCAACAATGCTTAGGTGGGACGTGTCAAAGTCACATCCACATGATGGAGGACCCAAGGTTTCCCAGCAGAACATTGCCCAAAGCATCACTGCCTCCGCCGCCACGCCTTCTTCCCATAATGCACCTGGTGCCATGTGTTCCCCAGGTAAGCCACGCACACACACCCGGCCATCCACTGATGTAGAAGAACCCGTGATCATCAGACCAGCACCTTCTTCCCATAATGCACCTGGTGCCATGTGTTCCCCAGGTAAGCCACACACACACACCCGGCCATCCACTGATGTAGAAGAACACGTGATCATCAGACCAGCACCTTCTTCCATTGCTCCGTGGTCCAGTTCTGATGCTCACGGGCCACTGTTGGTGCTTTGGGCGGGGTCAGGGGTCAGCATGGGCACTGGTCAGCGGCTGTGCTGCCCCATAATCCACAAACTGAGATGCTCTGTGTATTCTGACCCCTTTCTATCAGAACCAGCATTAACTTCTTGAGCAGTTTGAGCTCCAGTAGCTCGTCTGTTTGATCGACCCACACGGGCATCAATGAGCCTCGGCCGCCCATGACCCTGTGGCCGGTTCTCCACTGGTCCTTCATGACCCTGTGGCCGGTTCTCCACTGGTCCTCCATGACCCTGTGGCCGGTTCTCCACTGGTCCTTCATGACCCTGTGGCCGGTTCTCCACTGGTCCTTCATGACCCTGTGGCCGGTTCTCCACTGGTCCTCCATGACCCTGTGGCCGGTTCTCCACTGGTCCTCCATGACCCTGTGGCCGGTTCTCCACTGGTCCTCCATGACCCTGTGGCCGGTTCTCCACTGGTCTTCCATGACCCTGTGGCCGGTTCTCCACTGGTCCTCCATGACCCTGTGGCCGGTTCTCCACTGGTCCTCCATGACCCTGTGGCCGGTTCTGCACTGGTCCTCCATGACCCTGTGGCCGGTTCTCCACTGGTCCTCCATGACCCTGTGGCCGGTTCTGCACTGGTCCTCCATGACCCTGTGGCCGGTTCTGCACTGGTCCTTCATGACCCTGTGGCTGATTCTCCACTGGTCCTCCATGACCCTGTGGCCGGTTCTCCACTGGTCCTTCATGACCCTGTGGCCGGTTCTGCACTGGTCCTCCATGACCCTGTGGCCGGTTCTCCACTGGTCCTCCATGACCCTGTGGCCGGTTCTGCACTGGTCCTTCATGACCCTGTGGCTGATTCTCCACTGGTCCTCCATGACCCTGTGGCCGGTTCTCCACTGGTCCTTCATGACCCTGTGGCCGGTTCTCCACTGGTCCTCCATGACCCTGTGGCCGGTTCTCCACTGGTCCTCCATGACCCTGTGGCCGGTTCTCCACTGGTCCTTCATGACCCTGTGGCCGGTTCTCCACTGGTCCTCCATGACCCTGTGGCTGATTCTCCACTGGTCCTCCATGACCCTGTGGCCGGTTCTCCACTGGTCCTCCATGACCCTGTGGCCGGTTCTCCACTGGTCCTTCACTTTTGATAGAGACTGACCACTGCAGACCGGGAACACCCCACAAGAGCTGCAGTTTTGGAGATGCTCTGACCCAACACAATCTGGCCCTTGTCAAACTCGCTCAAATCCTTACGCTTGCCCATTTTTCTTGCTTCTAACACATCAACTCTGAGGACGAAATGTTCACTTGCTGCCTAATATATCCCACCCACTAACAGGAGATCACAGTGTTATCCATTATGCCTGATCGGTGTATAATCTTAATTTCTTTTCTTATCATTAGGTCCTTGTTAACCTAATTTAACCTATGTTGAATGTTCAGTATATATTAAACTATTTAAAGTTTGTTGTTTGTGTGTCTGTGTGGTGTTTTTAATGTGCCTCAAGACAAACAAAGTGCAAATCCATCAGTCAACGCCATGAGTATTTTCTCCTGAAGCAAGAGTGTCGAGTTACATTCACGCTATTTAAGGCACACAGGAAAAACACATTTAAATATGTCATTTTGGTGATTAAAGATGAGTTTAAATGCATATAATGATTGACTACAGGGGGACTTTAAACTTGTGCAGTGTGGAAAACACGTCTCATTTATGTGTAGTCATCATGCTTTAAACATGCACATTACATGCAAACATTAATTTCCAGTTTTGTCTGTATGACAGCAAAAACATGTATTATAATGTACCATTTCCTACCTCAGTTTACCCTTACAACTGACATAAAGAGCTGTTTATTACAGGATAGCCCTGGGCTCTGTCTGTTTGCTTCCTGTTGTTTTCATCAGTATTGAAACTGAAAGCTAAAACTGTTTTATACAAGCCCACTGTCCTGGAAAAGGAAACTTACTGTGTGATTCTAGGAAGGGAGTGGCTTAGCCAGCGTCACTCGGCATCGTCTATAAAATGCTTAAACACCTCAAGCAAGATGCACATGACAGTGAGTAACAGGAATATCATGACGTTTCAGAAAACCTTCAGCTATATATGAAGGTAAGATGATTCTATGCATTGCTAATTCGTGTTTACTTGATTCTTTTGTGAACTGCTTATACTTAGTTTTGTGGAAAAAGATCATATGTGCAATTCTAAATGAATTTACTTACATTTTTTCAGTGAGTCTCTCATTCTGCTGAACATCCGCTTTGTGTTAGACGAGAAACAGAAAGTCATCATGAGAGTGAGTAAAACATTACAGAACTTGGTTTCAACCACAACAACATAAACAAAGCTTTTGTGGCACAACTTAACTTCCGGCAACAGAGGCTGCGTCATCTTCCATTTCATCTATTCATTATCATCTTTCGTTTAAATTGTGGAACATTATGTTTATGGTTTCAGCATGTTTATTATAAATAATCTCCCAGTTCTGTCTACACTAGGGTAGGCAATGCACCGGAATAACATGTTTCTTTGTTTCAACATTTAATCAATGCTGGGAAACTTGAACTGGTAGATTAAGTAATATGTCTTTCTGAGCTAGTTTCTTATGGAGGATGAGAAATTACTAATTCAAAATAATTTTTGAAGTTGGTGCATTTAGACTTTCCCTGGTCCTATGACTCTCGTACATTTCATGTGTTCAGAGAGTCTGGCCGCTCTTCATTGACAAGTGTTTACTTCCTTGAAGACGGGTCCTCTGTTGAAGTTTAAAACTATTGGATCTGTCCAGAGCCGCCCTGGATCTGCCATAACCAATGATGGGAATAACGGCGTTATAGATAAACTGCGTTACTAATGCAATAATTTTTTTTATAAAAATTATAAAATGCGGCGTTACTATAATTGAGCTCACGATTTTCATCCAAACAGGCTCTGAGTTGGACCTGCAACGTGTTTTTCTTTCTCTGGTTGGTTGGTGTGTGTGTGTGTGTGTGTGTGTGTGTGTGTGTGTGTGTGTGTGTGTGTGTGTGTGTGTGTGTGTGTGTGTGTGTGGGCGTGTGATCATGCCATGCGTGTCGGGGGGGGGGGGGGGGGGGGGGTGGGTGGTAGGGCAGCACGATTTGGGGATTATATCTAAATGCGATTATTCTGGTTAAAATTGCGATTGCGATTTAAAATTCGATTATTATTATTTATTTATTTTTACAAATGAAAAGTGTGTATATAACATTTTGTGTTTATATATTAATGTGACTAATAACAATAATTATGATTGTTATTATTGCTAAATAAAAATAAGAAATATTATTATAACAATAACATTCATTATTAAAAAATTAAAATAGAGCATTTAAGAATAAATATAAAAGTATAATAATATTTATATTTTAAAGAAAACTAAAAATTATGGGTTACCTGTTAGTATGCAGACAGCCTGACTAAAAATCATTAGAAAGGTCTAAGGATTTATTAAAAAAAAATTATTATTATTATACAAATCTGTGCTTTTTATCTGTAATATCAATTTCTTAAAGTCTATGTCTTTAACATGAAATATGAGCCTCTTATGCATCCACTGTGGGGATTAAAACTCTTGATCATTGAAGAAAAACATATGGATTGTCATTTATTTATTTCAGAATTGATTTAGTTTTTTTTTCCGTGTATTGACTGACAGCTCTCTTGTCTGAATTTGCATTTCTTTCAGACTGAGGCTTAGTTTAGTTTTGATTTGAAAGGGACTTTGCATTTGCCCAAAACTAGAACTTTGTTGTTATAAAAATAAAAACCCAAATATTTGGGCAATGTTCTGCTGGGAAACCATGGAGGCCCCGCCTCACAACTTAGAGAACCTAAAGGATCTGCTGCTAACATCTTGGTGCCAGATACCACAGCACACCTTCAGAGGTCTAGAGGAGTCCATGGACCAACACAATGTTATGCCTGATCGGTGTATAGTCTATATTACTGTATATTAATTTGGTCTGGAGGATGTAAAAGTGTATTATTTCACTGTTTGAAAACAAAAAGGTTTAAATGGATCTTATTCTAATTACAAATGATTTCTTTTCACAGGAATTTCATGCTTTCTAAGTCATGGCTCTTGTAGGAAATCATCAAACGTTTCAAGAGACGTTCAATCTGTGCGTGAGATGCAGGAAGTGCTGTAGGAAACGCAGTGCGATTTCATACTCCCTTAACCAGATCCCCCATAACTGCTCAGAAAACATCTTACTGGTCAATTTGAAAGATCCCAGTTCAGTGTGGAGGCCAGTTGCTCCCCTGCCAGACTTTCCCAGACCTTACAAGTATGTCGCCTGCTGGTTCTACACTGAAGAACATGGATGCTCAACGCATGGAAGTAGATGTTCCTTCGCTAGGAGCCCAGAGGAAGCTTCAGTGTGGAACCTCATGAAGGATGAAAATCTGACCATTCCTCAGCTTGTGAATGGGATAAAACGAAACCAAAGGGCGCCGCAGACAAAGACTCCAGAGAAAGGAGGAGCGTTAGACTGCCCGTTATGTCAGGAACACTTCCCAAGTGATGAGGAATTCATGAACCACTGTTTCACTGTGAAGCACAGGAGACAGATCTATGAAGATAACTCTCTGCAATGGAAGTACCGAAATCCGCCACCAACAAACAAGGACCTGAAACTGTGTGAAAGGTATGAAGTGTTAAGTGTGTCATGACTAGGGTTGGGTACCGAAACCCGGTGCCGTACTTATATAACCGGTATGTACCGGACCGAATCAGAACGCAGATTTCGGTTCCTCATTTCGGTGCCAAAATTCAAACGTGCTTTCACGCTTTGGCTGAGCCAGAGACAGACGCTCAGCGCTGGTCACATCACAACTCATGACAACTATTCAGTGTTTTCAACCACATCTCATGACAACTATTCAGTGTTTTCAACCACATCTCATGACATCTATTCAGTGTTTTCAACCACATCTCATGACATCTATTCAGTGTTTTCAACCACATCTCATGACATCTATTCAGTGTTTTCAACCACATCTCATGACATCTATTCAGTGTTTTCATCCACATCTCATGACATCTATTCAGTGTTTTCAACCACATCTCATGACAACTATTCAGTGTTTTCAACCACATCATGTTTATTTCAGGTTTCAGACATTTAAATGCTCATAAGTAGGCTACTAGCAAAAAACACCCACTGATTTCTATGAAAGCGGCAATGACAATCCCTTCAGACGGTTATAATTTGACTAACGTTACGTGTTTTATTCACATCAGATACATGCACATTATATAGTAACTATATAGCTTACTTTATTCTTCTTCCAGTTCACTGGTCACTTACTTTCATGTATTTCGTGAGACGAGAATGAACTCAAGTGTTGTAAATCCGACAGATTCGATTCTGAGGCGCAAACTAACATGGCGCCGCCCGATCAACTAACACACATTCACTCACACATATGAATATCAGATTTGTGACACAGTTAAGAAGTTTGTGAATATTTTGAATAAAAAGAAAAAGCGAAATAAACCCGATACAGCTGAGCTGTCAGCGCTATTGCGGCTGCTGTGTGTCACGTGAGAAACATGACGCGTCCCCATGGAAACATTAAGGCGATGCGTTCTAAAAAATGTAGCCAGAGAATATGATCATATTTCAAAATAAAGCTGAAGCTTGAAGCTGGTTTGTAGCAGAGCAAGAATACAGACGACTGCTGTTATTACTGTAACTGTTATTTAGAGTTATATTAGGCCTGTTGTAGTTGGGTTAGGTGGCTTAGGTTTTACTGTGAATTTGTAAATAAGTCAATTATAATTTGTAAATAAGTAAATTGTGTTTTGTATTTATTTATATTCATACATTTAAGTATACATTAAACTTTTAATAAATGGTTAAATTTAAATAAGTAAATAAATAAATAAAAAGCCATTTAATGTCATCCACCTCGTTTTGTGGCCTTTTTAAAAAAAAAAAAAGTATCGGTTCAGGAACCGTTTAGGCACCGGAACCGTTTTAAAAGTATCGGTTTGGCACCGGAATCGAAAAAAACCCAAACGATACCCAACCCTAGTCATGACATTATATGTTTGCTTGATTCGGCGTGTTAAAGAAGAAAATTTCAGAGAATAAAAAGACAAAGCAAATATGGATAAAGTCTACCGAGTATTCTAACGGTTGCATTTCTAAATGTTTCTCTCCTTTCTTGCCGTATACATACTTTCCAGAATTGTAGTATGTGTTTGTTTTGTATCTTAAGTGAGTTTTTCTCACTATAGTCCCCCAACTCGCTCACTAAGGCGGTATTCTTAACACAGGACGTAAGCTGCTTACATACATTTATTGTGAAAGTTGCTTATACAAATAATTTTTAATTGAAAATTTTCTTATCTGGGTTTATACATCTAACATTAAGCATAGCCGATTTAAGTTTGGAAACAATGTGTTGTATTTATAATGTCACACTTACTACTTATCTAACATTATAAATGTTTTTTTCATACATAAAAATTAGGGCTGTCAAAAGATTAATCGCATCCAAAATAAAAGTTTGTGTTAACATAATATATGTGTGTGTACTCTGTTAATTATTATTTATATGTAAATACACACACAAGCATGTATATATTTAAGAAAAAAATATTTTTTATATATAAAACATTTATATATATTATAGATTATATAAATGTATATACAGTATATACATGCAAATATTTCTTAAATATATACATGAATGTGTGTGTATTTATATATAAATAATAATTAACAGAGTACACACACATATATTATGTAAACACAAACTTTTATTTTGGATGCGATTAATCGCGATTAATCTTTTGACAGCCCTAATAAAAATATATAGATGGATTTTAGGAAGGGGGTCCCTCATAAAAGGTTCATCATATTTGGGGGTCCTTGGCATCATAAAGTTTGAAAACCCCTGCCCTAATAAACGTTCTCCCGTAGATCCCTGATATGCGAGTATGGAGAAAACTGCACAAAGGCACACAGTCAAGAGGAACTTCATGAATGGCAAAAGAGAATCAAGGCTTCACGGAAAAAAGCCAGGGATGCAGACGAGCTTGGTTTACTGTCCTATCAGGACAGTCTTCTGGACGAATACAGGCACAACGACAACAAGAGAATGATTGTAAGTGGGCCATACGGTAATTGTTTAACAATGTTAAATGTAGGGCTGTGCTGGTAAACGCGACTGAGTAGCACCGGCGGTGGTCGGCCAAAACACTTTTTTTGGTATGTGAATGTAGTTTTACGAGAATATTATGGAACGTGTGAAGCACAAAGCTTTATTTACCAAATAAATAATAAGTTTGCAATTAAATGTTACATCGCAGCCATGGAAACATATGGATTCATGCCTAACGAAAGGCTTTGTGAGGTGAGCCAAATTTAAGCTTGGCCTTTTGCGATCTGGTCACCCGATTTTTTCCACGAATTTAACAATAGGCTTACTCAATTTTATTCTACTGGACATGGAATCTCTTATTTACTTTCCCAAATTTCCCATTTACGTCACAGGGGATTATAAACGTTTCTTCCTTTTGTTTGCTTTTAATTAGGAGTATATTTACATAATTTACTGTGGTAAAGTAGAAAACTGTGTAGGACATATGCATTTTACTTCAAATTTGTTTACAAAAATTTAACACAGTTTGTGCTTGTTATTAGACTTAAGGCCTGTACACACCCGAATGAATATCGCGCGCGCTTATCGCCAGCGTTTTTCGGCGCGTCTTGAGTGTTCACACTCAAACAATTTTCACTGGCGATGGGTCGAGTGAACGTGCAAATTCAGTAGATGATGGCGAAAACGAACGAACCCATGCCGTTTTTTAAAAAAATGACGCTTTAACGCACACTCACATTGGCGCCCTTTCTTTAGTCACGAGGCGTTAAACGTCGGCAATAAACGTTTTTTTATCGCGATTTTTCATACCTGCCGGCGATTTTTAGTTTAAGTCCTGCCACCGTCACAGCCCTAGTATGATGTCATGCATTGATTTTATTGGCCCATGCTAAATTCATTACTATATATTTAAAACCAAAGCTTGAATATTACTGTACATGTTTTCTTTCTACAACATCATTAACATTGATTGAATCAATATTCCTGCAGATCAGCGACACCCTTGATGATGTTTCTATCACCTGTGACCCAGATTTAGACAGTGTCTACGTAAGGAAGAAGGGAATACAGTGTACATGGAATTTTACCATTATTTCTAAGGTTTGTGCATGAACTACTATATTTTCTCATGGTTTTTAAGGAATTATGGGTGGTGTTTTGTGCTTCTTGATCAGCTAAATGATCACCCATATCCTTATGAAATGTAAAATTTAGCAAAAGTTAATAAACTCTAGCCAAAGTTGTTAGTTTTGTCTATTTTGTGTGGGATAAAGGAGTAATAAAGCATAATCCAGTTTTTTGAGCTCTGTAATCTGGCGAGTTGAACACTGTACTTAATGTACAATCAACTTGAGCTGTACAAGTCCTTATTATATATTTTATATATATTAAATTCACTTAAAAATGAGTTGGGTTAGTTCACCCAAAAATTAAAATTACCCCATGATTTATTCTCCCTCAAGCCATCCTAGGTGTTTATGACATTCTTCTTTCAGACGAACACAACTGGAGCTATATTAGAAAATGTTCTGGCTCTTCCAAGCTTTATAATAATTAGTAGGGGTGTAACGATTCATCTACTACATCGATGTATCGATTTATTTTCCTACGATCTAACTACATCGATCTGTGCTCGGCAAGTTGGCCTGCCGGACGACATATATCGATCTAACATCGTTTTAAAAGGTAATCAATCGATTGTATCGATCATAGGAAATAACGCATTGGATTTAAGCACAACAGACTTTAAATGGATGTTTTTTCTTAGCACTTTTAATGATAACGGCGTTAAACGTTACTCGATTCAGTCTGCCTATCTGTGACATCATCACAACGCACCAGCTGCAGCAGAAGAAAACAAAACATAGCATGGCGGATGGCAGAGGAGAAGCCATGAGCGAGAAATTATCAAGCCACCAGGAGAAAGAGCTACCTGTACTTTCAACCCTTGCTAAATGTTACCTGTGCATTCCCAGTGTGCCTGCAGAGCGAGTTTGTAGTACTGCTGGCGACATAGTGAACGCACAGAGAAGTGTTCTGCGGTCAGATCATGTTGATATTTTTGAAAAAGAAATATGTAGAGTCATTGAAGAGTAGTTGGTTACATTTGATCTTTTGTTAAATATACTGTAGTTTGTTTATTAAACTGAGAGTAGTAGCAGGTTCAGCCAGTTTATTCAACCTGAAGAAATGTTGGTTGCACTTTATTTTTGATATTATTATTGTATTTGTATTATTGTAATGTTGAAAAACAACAGCAAATAGTACACCTACTATTAATTAAACCTGAAGAGAAGTTAGTTGCACTTTTTTTTTATATTAATATTGTAATATTAATATGTTGGAAAACAAAAGCAGAAGTAGCAGGTTAACCTACTGTTGAAATGTTGGTTACACTTACTGTACTTTTATTGAAAATGTATTGAATATTGAAAATGAGAGCAGAAAAGGTTAACTTCCTGTTAATTCAACCTAAACTGTTGGTTGCACTTTATTCAAATAAAATTTGAATGCATTTGCCATTAATTGTTGTTTACTTGTTTGTTTATATCCATAATTAATTGATACCTGATTCCCTTACAAGAAACAACAGGAATCTAGAAAACTTCACCTGCACTGAGCAGAATCCAGATATTTATTTCAGTCGCACAATTTTTGGCTAAAAAGTTACTGAATCGATTTCAAGTCACTGAATCGTTTCGGATCGTATCGTTCTAAATGAACCAAAATCGTCCTTGAATCGTATCGACAACCTCAAATCGTGATACGAATCGAATCGTTGTTAAAACGAATCGTTACACCCCTAATAATTAGTTATATTTATATAGTGCTTTTCTGGGTATTCAAGACGTTTTACATATAGAAGGGGGGAATCTCTAGTCTGGTCCTGTTGAAGTTTAAAACTATTGGATCTGCCCAGAGCTACTCTGGATCTGCCATAACCAATCGCTAACGTTTGGTCATGACACATGTCATCTCAAACCATAGACTGTAAAAAAATATGGAAGTAGTGTCCGTGACGTCCCCCATAGGATCCTGAAGAGCAGTTTTCAAGCGTAAAGTCGGGTCGAGCTGGCCGTCGCCATCTTGTCACTCCCGTATAACAGAAAATGGGGAAATAGGCAGGACGTGGGCGGAGCTGAGGTGACAGACAGCAGACAAACGACAATGAGTGGCCACGCCCTTAATTATGCAGAAATGTAAGGCTTTATATAATGTCAACGAATAAGTTATAAATAAATTCACCCCCTCACAGTCGTCATGAAGGGCAAAATTAGCTGTATAGACCAAAAACTAAATTTGTCCCAGACTGTAAACATGTTTTTTTCTACAATAAAGTTGGGCATTTTAACATGAGCTCAATGAGATTCTGCTCCTTCTGGAGTCTCTCTGCCAGTCGATGAATTGCAGTTTAAGTCACTTTCGTATTGGCTTCAAGAGAAACTGGGTGTGGTTGCCGCTTGTCTCAAACTAGCGCACGACACAGTGTTAATTTTGACAGCAAATTTTGATTTAGTTTTAGTCATAGTCTTTTGACTAAAATGCCATTTAGTTTTAGTCATATTTTAGTCACCTGAATTGTTTTTAGTTTTAGTCTAGTTTTAGTCGACTAAATATCATAAGATTTTAGTCAACTAAATCTACTGTAGATTTAGTCTCCTAAAATCTAATGAGTTTAGTTAAATTGTAATACATTAAGCATTTAAGCTCCATTTAATTTTGACATCATTTTGTTTTTGACATTAAAAATACACGAAATAGAGCTCAATTCACTTTTTTGTCTGTTTTTTTAAAAACATCTATATAGTTTTTATAACTTTGTATTTCTTTTAGTTAGTAGGCCATATCAGGTAAAGCTAAAGCTTTAAATAAGTTTGTTTATTTATTTATTTTTAATTTCAGTTAACATTTATTTAATTTCAAGTAATGATTTTTTTTTATGGTTTTAGTGAACTATTATAACCCTGATACTTTATTGAATATGTGTCAAATACTGGTCTTTCCTCCTGACTATGAATTAAATGGCAATTAAATGAAATACAGTTTATTGTGTAACCAAATACTAATATACTGTATAATGCGTGACTTTTAAATACACCGGGACTCTTATTTTGAAATGTATGCTGCGCCTCTGTTGCAGTTGCAGGAGCTCATTCAAGTTCAGGAGATAAAATATGCATTGTTACAACCGTCTAAAACATATTACTATATAATCATCATAAAGTAAACATTGTCATTATTCATCAGCATTAGTTCATATACAATTGCGTGGCATAAATGTGCGCTCTTCACTGATTGTGAGCCGCTCTGGAGCTGGATTGGGGGTGTGTGAGCCGTGTTTTCCAGCTGTTAGATCAGTTCAGATCAAATGTGCTCATCTGTTACACAGGACATCAGTTCTGACCCCATCTCTTCCCTAATCGACCCTCCCTAACATTTTCGTCTCGTTTTTATTTGTTGACGAAAATGACAGTAAGTTTTCGTCATAGTTTTTGTCATCCAACACTAGTTTTTATTTAGTTATCGTCTCGTTTTCGTCAGTGAAAAAAGGTCGTTGACGAAAATTATTCGTCAACGAAATTAACACTGGCACGACATCAGCGTCATCGCTCTCAGCCACTCCCTCTGTTCGCTGATTGGACCGGTTCAAATTTGACCGAAGAAAACCAGAGAATATACCGCAATCCCAGACGGAGTACTGAAGGAAAATGAAAATTGAGCGGAAGTACATAGGAGGGCAGAGCCAGGCTACGGAATCTCCTCAACCACCACCAATGTGCAGCACCACCTGGATGATGCGACGGCAGCCATATTGCGCCAGAACGCCCATCAAACACGAGTGATGAAGTCAATCAGTATATGGGGATGATTAGGAGGCCATGATGGACAGAGGCCAATGGGCAAATTTGGCCAGGATGCACCCTTACTCTCTTTATAATGATTTTGAAGCCCAACAAAGTGCATCCATCCATCATACTCTACACGCCTCCAGGGGTTAATAAAGGTCTTCTGAAGCGAAGCCATGCGTTTGTGTAAGATAAATATCCATATTTAAAACTTTCAACTAAATAACTAGCTTCAGACAGACGGCCGTATGCATTGATTTATGGCGAAAGGGTGACCTCTGACCCGACACATGACGAACGTAGAAGCGCAGAGGATACAAAACAAAACACCGGTTAAAAGAGAAATGTTGGAGAATTTCAATATAAGAGAAGAGGAGCTTGAGTTTGTTGCAAAGCCGCATAAGCTATAGTAGCTTGCGATACTCCTACTCCTATCGTGTCAGGGGTTACTCTATTGGCACAAGTCGACTTGCGTAGGCCATCTGCTATTATTTAAGTTTTTAAATATGGATAATTTTTTACAAAAACCCAGAAGGCCTTAATTGACCCCCTGGAGCTGTATGGATTACTTTTATGATGCACTTTTTTGGACACTTTAAAATCACTACCATTATAAAGCTTGGAAGAGCAATGATACTTTTTAATATAACTCTGATTGTGTTCGTCTGAAAGAAGACTCATATACACCTAGGATGGCTTGAGGGCGAGTAAATCATGGGGTGATTTTAATTTTTGTGTGAACCATCCATGTTGTCACGACTTTTTGATTATATCATATTTTTTTTTACGTTTTAGCTGTAAGTGTGTTAGTAGGGCAGGACAGCCACATTTACACATTGATTTGTACTCTTAAATCCCTCCAGGAACATCTAGAAGTGATTGCTTTACTCAAACGGGAACAGGGGGCAAAATTCAGCCTCGGCATAAAACCCCATGAGGAACTGTCATATTCCTCCAGTGTTTGGTTTAAAAAGAACAGTGAAGGTGAAGATTGAATGCTTCATTCATTATTGAACTGTTCAAAAAACACATTCAAATATTGATTGTAAATTGTTTCTGCAGAGTATGAAATCCCAGTGTCCTTCCAATCTGACCAGCCAGGCCTGTATGAGCAGTGGGTAGTGTTTGACTTCAATACGAGACCCGTACTGCGACAAAAACTCAAGGTCAGAGTTGGAGAGGAGGATGAGTGTAAGGGAACATCAGTCGCATGTCCAGCACCTGAAGCTCCGCTAGAAAAACCAGAGACTGCCAGGAATCTTGAGCCCTGGAATGAGGAAAGCCGGAAAATCATTCCTTTTGTTGAAAGAGATCAGGCACAGGAAGAGCTGCTGAACAGATACCCGCTCGTCACGAAATGCCAATCAAATAGTTTGATTAACCGTGGGAATTACAAACAGAGCATGCACAATTTTTTATACCAGGAGGAAAAGGAAGTAGGGGAACTGCTTGCCAGGTACAGTATATATATACATGTTCGGGATGCACAATATTATCGGCACGACATCGGAATTGGCCGATAAACGCTTAAAATATAAAAATCGGCATCGGCCGATATGAAAAAATTATGCCGATATGCCTTGCCGATATGATAACGTGTTGATATGCGCCTGCAATAACTCACGTGTGCAAGGACTTCTATAGCGATAAGATCACGTCAGCCATGTGGTCATTCTTCAAGTGAAAACAAGCATGTATGGTGATTTATATTGACAGTTTTTAAATGCTGCCTTGAATTTGTGAATCAACGCAGGATTGCCAGGTTTTCACAACAAAACTAGCCCAAAACAAGCCCAATCGCGTCTCCACACTCTGAAGCTCCTCCAGGTCCTAGTGCCCGACCTGTAAAATGTTATATATAGCCTATTTAGTGGGGGCAATGTTGTTACAGTAATAGTGAATGAAAATTAGAATACACAAATAAATAGAAGTTACTTCTTTATCTGAATAAATAAAGCAGTAATGAAGTCAAAGCATGGCACTTGTAAATTAAATACTTTTACATACAGTTTATTAATCTGTAATAAAATTTTATGAAATTGATGATGAAAAATAATCCAAGGAGCTCTAAAATAACTGTGCATGTTTTTATCTGAAGCTAAATACAGCATCAACTGATCCCATGCCACCCCCACTTCATGTGCACAAACATTAAATCCAAAAATAAAATATTTAGATTACAACTGCATCTGTCTGGGTTGAAAAATTATTATTATTGTTATTATTTTCAGCGCTTTTAATATACTCTTATTATAAAAATAACTTTATTAACATTTATTTATCTTTAACAAGTGTCCTTTTAGTAAGGAGACCTCAGAAATCTGAAACCAGAATGGAAAAAAAAAAAAGTTTTTTTGCTCAAAATGGTGGTTTCCAAACAAAGGGAAAAAATAAACATATATCGGTATCGATATCGGCATCGGCCAAAATTAGTTGAAAAATATCGGCATATCGGATATCGGCAAAAATCCAATATCGTGCATCCCTAATACATGTTTAGGTCTAAATCCAATTTTTGACTATTGGGGTTTATAACGACTTGTTCCAAAATATTTTCAGGCTGAATCTGCGAGGGATTGTGCAGTTGAAAAATCACCTGTCTGATGACATGTTTGGAATGAAATGGGCTTATCCGGGGGAACTTTTTGCTGCTGTGCCCATGTCTCACCCACTCACTCCTGATGCCCCTCAAGGTTTCATTGTGAAAAGACATGCTATCCGAACTCTTGTTCGTTTGGTGAAAAACAATAATTACCTTGGGCCTATTTATGAGGCAGAATTTCTGAAGGACACAACCACTGATACACAAGTACATCTACAGCTTTCCAAACACTGCTGCATTGATCTTAATCTCCAGAATGGAGAGGATTGTGAGATGGAAGTCCAGTTCCAAATAAACCGTCTATGGTTTTGCGAGATGCACAAGGCCATTGATGATCTCTCCGACTTGGACAAGGTTTTGCCTGATCTGAAAAACAGCAACTTGTGTATTTCTTGCCAGTCAGATGCACAAGAATTAAATGAGAAGCAGCAAGCAGCAATGAACTTTGTCCTGGGTGTAACAGACAACAAAAGCAGTATCCCACCGTTGCTGATTTATGGACCTTTTGGAACAGGGAAAACTCGAACCCTTGCAAAGATGGCCCAGGCTGTTGTGCAACAACCGCAGAACAAAATCCTGATTTGCACACACACAAACAGGTAAGGCATCACAATTCTGTGGCACTTTTGTTGGTCAACTTGCTGAAACAACCAGCTCAGAATAACTTAAAATTATTGCTTGTTTGGTTCTGGCCTATCTTGAGGACCAGGGGCCGGATTCACAAAACATTCTTAAGAATAAAATTATTCTTAACTGACAATTTCTCCTTATTTTCTAACTTAAGAAAAAATAAGAATATTTTGTATTCCCAAAAACTTTTCTTACGAATGTTCTTATCTTTTTTCTTATGATTGTTCTTATGCTGCGTTCATACCAAACGCGAATAGAGCGTCAAAATCGCATCTACCGCGCCTAGTTTGACGCGGGAACATTTTGAATCCATTCGCGCGTCTGCGGCGAATTGGACGCGTGTAGATATCGAGCGTTTGAAGCGAAATAGATGCGCGTTCAAGGCGTTCCAGGAGAAATATGTCATAAAACACCACTCTGCCTCTTTTCATTTTCTTAGAAAACAGCAGATAAAATTGTAAAATAGGCGCTCTCTTTATAAATAAACCACAGATTTAATCTTTAAACAAGTACATTCTCGCCTGAAAAAGTCTTAAAACTACATTTTGTGACACAATAGTAGTATTTTTAAATTATAAGGGGTTTCTCATCACGTCACTTCACCACGTGACAGCAGTGAGCAGGCTCCTGATTGGTTAACGCGACGCGAATTGACGCCAAAGTTCAAATTTTTCAACTCGGGCGTCAGACGCGAATTCGCTTCAAACGCGTGAATGCACAAAAGCACCAAATCGCATGTAACACGCGTATCGCGCAAGGCGCTCAATTCACGTCCAATTCGCGTCTTTCGCGCCGTGCAAAACGCGCCTTCCGCGCCGCGGGATCAACATGCCTTTCCATTGACTTAAAATTGAAATCCCTCGCGCCAGACGCTCTATTCGCGTTTGGTGTGAGCGCAGCATTAAGATAAAATTGAAGAAGTATTCATATTCACGAAAAGAAGGTTCTTTAAAATCATCGTAAATAACTTCTTAAAGTTAGGATAACCTCCAACCTATCTTAAATACCCAAATGTTAGATGTTTAACGAATTTATTGGGTTGTTTCAAATAGTAAGCATTACAACATATCAGTAGCTGGCTAAATATAATATTTATAACTAATAATAGTACCATATGGACGAGTATAAAACCAGCAACCAGCTAACACCACCCAGCAAGCGTCAATAGTGGACGTTTAATTTAAACATACTACTATTAATGTGTCACAAAGACTTTTTCAGGTGAGAATGTACTTGTTTAAAGATTAAATCTGTGGTGTATTTATAAAGAGAGCGCCTATTTTACAATTTTATCTGCTGTTTTCGGAGTTGTGAGCTCCAGGCGATCACCGTGTGTTCATCGCTCGTTAACCCCGCAGAGAGCAGCCTTTCCTCGAATAGTCCTTCTGACGTCTGCCGCTGGCTCGGATGTCTCTGAGATATGATTCGTCTTGTGTAGATATAACGGCCGATCTTTGGTACCCGAGCAGCTTTCTTGATAAACGGCTCTTATAAAATAACGATTTTATAACGTCATTGAGTGATTAACTCCCGTCAAGCCAGTCACGACGAAAATAGTCTGCACACTTATAATGATATCTACGGTAATCTGTAGGAAGCGCAAAAAAAGATGAGCTTTGCTGTGTTTTTCATTCAGCGAGTCTTCAGTAATACCTTTCAATAAAATAACCCCTTTTATTTTCTTCTTAAGTAAAAAATTAAGATGTTCTTAAGAAAATATTTGAGAACTTCTTAAGAATTTTTCAAGAACTGCACTTAGGAACATTCTTACGAACTTCTTAGAATTTATCTTAAAGGGATCCCATGGTGTTAAGACTTGTATGGCTTAATATAACATAAATGATGTCTCTTACTGAAATATGTAGTAGAAAACCCATGAAAGATCTACGTTATTTAAAAAATCCATTATAAATTTGGACAATGGGCGGCGCAATTTTGTTTGCCTTCTAGGTTGATAACATAGAATGGTTGCACTCGGCAATCAACTGGCTCTACCCGTAGCTATTTTTACCACAACACACCTTGAAAAATGTTTCAGAGTTAAACAAAACCAATTAATTGCTTTGTAATTGCATTTAAAACACATATGCACACAAACCCTCTCTTTCTTAAAGAGCACCTATCATGGAATTTTGAAATTTACCTTTCATGTAGTGTGTAACATAGATCTAAGTGAACAAAAACATCCTGTGATAGCTTGAAATATGACAGTGCACCGTATATATAGTTATTTTCTTTCAAAAGTAAGAGTCGACTCGGAGTCATTTTTTAGAATCGTTAGAAGACCGAAGCTTTTTCTCTGACTAGATGACGTCAACTTGTCAAGTTATTTGAATACGATACGCCCACTTATTGCGCTCCAAGACGCCAGTGAAAACTAGAAAACATCATGGCGACGAGACGCTGTGTTCTGAAGTGCCACTCAAAAGCAAACTTTTTTCATCTGCCCAAGGATGAGCATTTGAAGACTTAGTGGCTTGAAGACAAACCATACATCGTCGCGATTGAGTGTTTATTATTAGTCGTCAAATGTATGTTTCGCGATCTCAGGAAGCTTTTATTATGGACTTTTATTATGGCACATGGTATCTTCTTCGTCTGTCTGTACCATATATGGATTACATGTGCACAGAGCGCCCTCCGGCTGCCAGTATGAATTGAAAACAACACATAAGAGACTCAATCGCTCATGATTAGGCTATTTCTGCCCATTTTGAGGAAGTATTGAATAAAAAATACTCCTCTGTTTAGAAATTTGACACAGACATATGAGAATCTTTCAATATGTCTCCTCATCTGCACACTTTTGAACTAAAAGCCCTGAGGGATGTTGATTTGTCGCGAGTCTTCGTGAGGAGAATAGAGGAGTTTTTTATGAATGAGATCAGCTGAGGCTCATATTACAATCAAACGTACAGACGCGGTTTTCATATTCATAACTCCTGACACATATTAACAAATTACTGTCACTATAAAACTTTGATGGGCGTTCCGTTTCCGAAAATATCTGCACAGACTATACCAATCACAACTGACTGGGTCATCGGACCAATCACCGCAGATTAGCGTCACGTAAAGGCGGGGTTTTGAAAAGTGAATCACTAAAGGAATCATTTGAGAATCGCTGTCAAAACAGGTAAAAATAAATGCATATTATAAGAAAACTAAAGTCTTTTTTGTCATTGCATGCATGCAAAACTGTTGTTGGGGACTTCTAAAACAATATTTGGAACATTTTAAATGCCATGATAGGTGCTCTTTAAGAGGATTTTCGTGAATCCGGCCCCTGCATGGTTAAAAATCCTTGTGGAGACACTGGCACGCCAACATCCAAAACACAACATATCTTTAGTCTTCTCAACAGGGCATTGACCTTTCATCTACATTTGTTTAAAATACATTTGCTTTCCTTGAACTCAAACAGTAGAGTATGGCGCAAGCAATGCTGAGGTTATAGGTTAAATTCCCAGGGAATTCATAAGCTGATGAAATGAATGCCTTGAAGGCAATGTCCCATTGCATAAAAAGGTCTGCCAAATGCTGTTTTAAATGTTTAATGCTACCAGCTACTAATATTTATCTATTTTTTCCCCAATGCAGTTCAGCTGATCTTTACATAAGAGGCCATTTCCATGAATATGTAACAACTGTTGATCGTGAAGCCAAACCGTTGAGAATCAAGGCAATGGAAAGCAATCTCAGATCCACTGATCCTATCACTCTACAGTACTGCCATATATCCAGAAGCGGCAATCAATTTGAGTTTCCTGATAAAGCTGTACTAGATTCCACAAGAATAATCATAACAACAACTGCACTGGCCCGTTTCTTCCATGACATGAAGCTCCCTGAAAACTACTTCAGCCACGTTCTGATTGATGAAGCTTCTCAGATGTTGGAGTGTGAGGCTCTTATGGCATTGGGCTTGGCTGGTAAAAGTACACGTGTTGTTTTAGCAGGAGATCACATGCAGATGGGACCCAAGCTCTTCTCTGTGAGACGAGACAAATTCTCAGAACATACCATGCTCAATCGCCTCTTCTATCACTACCAAGCTGAAAACAGCAGTGCTGCCAAACAAAGCCGAATCATTTTCAATGAAAACTACCGTTCCACAAAGGACATCGTGGATTTTGTCTCAACACATTTTTATGTGGGAAAGAGTGATGTGATCAAGGCTAAAGGAGATGTGCCTCCTCATCCACTCCAGCATGCCTTGCAGTTCCGTCATGTAAGAGGAGAATGTTGTTTGGACTTAACAAGCATGTCCTGGTTCAATCCAGAACAAATTCTGAGTGTTGTTGACATTGTGCAACGAATAATGGAGGAATGGCCAAAGGAGTGGGGTGATAAAGATCCAGAATCAGTCTGTGTCCTTTCTCAAGGCAGACAGGTATCAAACATATTGCTATTCACCAATTTACCAATGCTAATTCATCAAATTTCTGTCAGTGTGTTTATACCAGATGCTTTTGTTTTTCAGGTGTTTGAAATACGGCATAGACTGCGTCAGCTTAGACTGCCCCGTTTCACTGTGGAGAATGCCGAAAATGTGCAAGGTAAGGATGCACTGCAAAAAATGCTTTTCTTACTTAGTATTTTTGTGTTGTTTTCAGTCCAAATATCTAAAAAATCTTACATTTAAGAAGCATTTACTAGACAAGCAAAAGTTGTTGTCTTGATTTGGGGGGAAATAACTCAAAATTAAGGGAGTTTTTGCTTAAAATTAGCAAAATAATCTGCCAATGGGGTAAACAAAATAATCTTAATTCAAACAGAAAACAAGATTATTTTGCTTACCCCATTGGCAGATTATTTTGCTAATTTTAAGCAAATACTCCCTTAATTTTGAGTTATTTCCCCCCAAAATAAGACAATAATTTTTATTTGGCTGGTAAATGCTTCTTGTTTTGAGAATTTTTAGATGTTTGGACCAGAAACAAGACAAAAATACTAAGTAAGAAAAGCATTTTTTGCAGTGTGATGCAGTACTCAAATGTAATGCTATGCCAAACATACTAGTATTCATGGCTATGATTCAAAGAGCATACTGCCTTTTCCCATACTTTGCAGGAAAACAATTCAGAGTCATTGTAGTTTCCACTGTGCACACCAAGGACAGCCTATTGGAGACGGAGACAGACCAAACCTGTCTTGAATTTTTCAATGACATGCGAGTGTTGAATACTGTTATGACAAGAGCCCAATCCCAAATAATTGTTGTTGGAGATGCAGCTGCACTTTCTTGCGACCAGTTCGGCATGTGCTGGAGACTATGGAGATCTTACATCGAGTACTGCATCAAGAAAGGAAGTGCCCATGACTTTAGCTTGGATTCTTTGAAACAAGATCTCCTTGAGATATCTGAGCTCTGCCGAAGTGAGGATGAAGAAAGCAGCGATAGTGACTCAACTACATCTGAAATACCAGACGCAGAAGACCCGATACTTCAAGAGCTTCTTGATGAGAGCAAAGACATCAATGTTGATGTGACGGAGGAAGGCTTGTTTCCAGTTTTTCAAAATGAGCAAGTTGTCAGTAGTATTCAAAACCAAATAACAGAAGTTGAGGAAGAACAAATGTTTAGTAGCTCTACCATACACAAACACTGTGAGATGGTCAAAGAGAATTTTGACCGTGGTTATGCAATACCACTTGATGAGCCCAATCTAAGAATCGATATCAAGGGTAGAAAGAATATCGGACAGGCATTCACTGGAGACAAAGTAGCAGTGGAGATCCTGAGTGAGAAATCAGATCACCCTATGGGGAAAGTAATCAAAGTCCTTGAAAGTCCGGATACTGTCAAAGAATTTGTCTGCACCCTTGAAAGGTATGACAGTCAAGTGATGACACCTATAAACAAATGCATCTCCAAAATCTACACGCCATTTTGGAAAGACAAGCCATACCACATTGCTGTAAGAAATCCTGAGAGCCTCAGAGTAGAGAAATTCATCAAAATCAATGAAGAGGCACACAGAAAAAATATCTTTGTTGTCAAAGTCCTTAAGTGGAGAAAGGATTCCAAATATCCCTTAGGGATTGTTGTGGGAGTGTTTCCAACCATAACAACTTTAGATGATGGATTGAATGTACTCAGCATAGAGTACAAGTTGAGGAGGACACTTTCTTCATCTTCGAAAAAACAGATGCAAGACTTTCAAGGTCTCAGTTTATCTGAAGATGGACGAAAAGATTTCCGCACGCTCCCAACATTCACCATTGACCCTGCCGATTCAAAAGACCTTGATGATGCAATCAGTGTACAGGATTTAGGTGAGTTCTATGAAATAGGAGTTCACATTTCTGATGTTGCAAGCTTTGTGGCTAAAGACAGTGAACTGGACAAATATGCAAGACAGCTGTGCACTACATTCTATCCACGTGGGAGGGAGCCAATACACATGTTCCCTGAAGAGTTGAGTGCCAATTTCTTCAGTTTAATCCCTAACCATGACAGACGAGCCATCTCATTGATAATACAAGTAGATGCAAAGACAAACCAGATAAAGAGAAGATTAATTTGCAAGTCTATCATTCACTCCAAGAGGAAGTTTTCCTATGATGAAGTGGAAGACATCTTTGAAAAAAATGGTCAGCATTCTGACCCGCTTGAAAGCTGCCTTGTGAAAGCATGGACATTTGCTGAAGTTCACAGGAGATACAGGAGACAGGAAAGCTGGTGCTACAAACGGCCAGATGAGGACGTAACCCTCGGGAGAAGACGATCTCACCAAATGGTGGAAGAGCTGATGGTCATGTTTAACCACACGGTTGCTGAACGCCTTCTGTTTGATAAAACAACAAGGAGCATAACTCCACTGAGATGTCAGGACGGCCCGAAAAGGGAAAAGATTACTGACCTTTTTGACAAAAATGCCTCCTTGATTCCGCTGTCTGTTCACTTCTCAAGTCGAGCTCGTGAAAACGTGATTAACAACGGTTTGATCAATCACACAGCCTATCCAAACCCTCAGGCTGACCTTTCTGATTCTGAAAGCTTCCCTATATTAAAATCACTTCTGAGATGCCTGAAGACAGCAGCAGAGCAGAAAAATATCTACAAATTAATTGACTTTGTTGCAACTGATGACATTCACCCCCAACTTCTCCCTTTTGCTATTGCATTTAGGAGACTGTTTCACAAAGCATGCGTTCTGCGCTCAAACTCGACACATGTCTCAAGAATCGGGCACTATGATTTAGATCTTGACAGCTATACATGGGCCTCATCTCCAGTCCGCCGATACTTAGATGTTATTGTGCAGCGCCTTCTTCATTCTGTGATCGACAAGACAAAGAATAGGTACACGGCTCAGGACATTAACCTGTCTTGTATGGAATTTTCCCGGAAAAATGACCAACAGTCAGCATATGAGAGGAAAGCGAATGCTCTACATTTTGCATTAAAACTGTCGACCCAAAGTGAAAGGAAGGTGGCATACATTGTGGAGCTCAATCCGTCTGGGACGAACTTCAGAGTATCCTTCCCACTTCACTCAGACTCTATATCAGAGAACTTGGACATTATGTACAGGGATCTTCAGCTGGCAGAGCAACCAGAGTTTGATGAAACAAACAAATGCGTAATCTTGAAATGGGTGCGACGGATATATTCATTCACCAATCCTCACATCCTTGCTGAGGTCAAAAAACAAAATCCAAACTCAGTCATGGCCTATGTCCCTGCGAAGACCTGGAAATGCCTAGCAGCTGCTGTTAGAGAAGAAAAATGGGACATGATGATTCCCCTGATTGAGGAGCTTGATGTTAGCTCAAGAGTCCAAACAAGACAATTCCAGGGAAGACTGAGAAACTCAACAGGTTCAGAAAATTCGGATCCCATGCACGCTGAGCATTATGCCGAATTGTCGCTGAGAATAAAGCAAGGTGAGGCAGTCGAAGTGCAGCTAGGTCAAGCCACAGCTCGAGGATTACTGACACCAGCAATTCAGCTGTTTGTGGTGCATCCAAAATTTGAGATTTGCTTGGAGCACGTGAAAGATGCAATCAAGTGTTTTTCAAAATATGCGCTCCACTCATCAAGGGATTCATACAAGACATACATGGAGTATCAGGAGATATGGAAACCTCTGTGCGAAATGGAGTCCGCCTCCAATTCGGTGGCTGAAAATGAGAGCATTCTTATTGAAGATGTTGCCTTGAAATGGGAAGCCGCTCCTCAAAAAAAGCTCAAAGGTTGTTTCGTCCTCCCACTTGACAAGAAATCTCAGTGGTCTATTGAATGCGATCTGAGGAACAGTTTCCTCTGCATCCGAACTAGGATTCTCCAACGTCAGAGTGGTCCCTTTGTGGAAAACACAGAGTGCACAGCTCTCATGGATATCCCTTCTATCACATGGGTGGCCCATGGCATAATTACAGAAGTTGAA
Organism: Gobio occitaniae; assembly: GCA_033150135.1. Classification (NCBI taxonomy): domain Eukaryota; kingdom Metazoa; phylum Chordata; class Actinopteri; order Cypriniformes; family Gobionidae; genus Gobio; species Gobio occitaniae. Next base: position 366,671 of record JARQWZ010000481.1, on the reverse strand, counting down.
GAAATAGACTCCAAAGAACCAAAGACTTTACAAATTGATTTTCTGATTAACCACATGCCCATGACAAATACTCCAGATGCGATATTCTGCGAGAGGACGAGGTTTACTCTGGAGCTGATTCCAAAGCTTCTGCCAGATGTGTAAGACTACAAATCATATATTCTAAAATACAGATTCATTTTAAAGCTACTCTTTTGAGTACAGTTCTATACATGGTATAGTTTAAAGGGATAGTTCACCCAAAAATGAAAATTAGCCCATAGTTTACTCACCCTCAAGTCATCCTAGGTGTATATGACATTCTTCTTTCAGACGATTAAAACAAAATATTACAAATCTCCAGGCTATTACAAAAGTCCAGGCTAATCCAAGCATTAGAATTGGATTCATAGTTGCCTTGTTTTTGAAGTCCATAAAAAGTGCATCTGTCCGTCATATAACTGCTCCACACGGCTCTGGGGTGTTAATAAAGGCCTTCTGCAGCGAATCGACGCGTTTGTGTAAGAAAAATATCCATATTTAAAACTTTATCAAGTAAACTTTCGGCCGACCGCCTTCCGTGTTCAATTTATGGAAAAAGTGTTGAAAGTTCCCCTGCCGAACGAAAGACTAACGCGACCAGGTCCGCTCGTCAGACGTCACGTACGGATCTTGAGTTTCACTTTCAACATTCAACACTTTTCCATGGAAGGCGGTTGGTCGAAAGTTTACTTGATAGTTTTAAATATTAATATTTTTCTTACACAAATGCGTAGATTCGCTTCAGAAGGCCTTTATTAACACCCCAGAGCCGCGTGGAGCAGTTATATGACGGACAGATGCACTTTTTATGGACTTCAAAAACAGAGCAACTATGAATCAAATTCTAATGCTTGGATTAGCCTGGACTTTTGTAATATAACTCAGATTTTATTCGTCTGAAACAAGAATGTCATATACACCTAGGATGACTTGGGGGTGAGTAAATTATGGGCTAATTTTCATTTTTGGGTGAACTATCCCTTTAATGTGTGTCCTTAGATTATGAGCACATCTTCAAACATGCAAGTTTCGTTATGTTTTTTCATTTTACAGGCGCAAAGAGAATGCAATTAACAAACTAACCAAAGCTAATCCCCTTGTGAAAACGATTGCCATGGGCAGGAAAATCAACTCCGGAGGAGGTACTACAGAATGCCTCTTTGCAACATCTTGCACATCATATTTGTAACATCTTACATAGTGTCTTGCACCATAAAGGCCTGGATGTCTCTTAATTTTTTAAGTTAAAGGACAACTCAGGGGAAAAATGAACCTAGGGGTAATTAACACATGGTTACCGAGTAGATAGTTCTCTGGGATGCGTTTTCATGAAAATCGAATGTAAAGAGTTTTATCTCTAAAAACAGATTAGCTTAAAATGCTAGTCTATGGGGCATAGAATAAGAAGATACTTTATAAAGACAGTACATTACGCATATACAGACAGGAGCCATCTTGAAAAACAGTCTTGACGAATCGAGCCACGAACGCTGTGCTAAGTGAGCTGGTCGATAGGAATTAAGTTCAGCGTTCGAGGCTTGATTCGTCGAGACTGTTTTTCAAGATGGCTCCTGTCTGTATACACGTAATGTTCTGTCTTTATAAAGTATCTTCTTATTAAACTGTTTGTACACTTAAAGTTCCCTTTCGTTCAGTCACTACGACGTACGTTAGTGACTAACGAATGGGGGTTTCGCTTAGAAGCCAATCATCTTCGAGTATTCAACAGCGCCCAATGGCAGTGCCAATGCCATGGGCATGCGGAATTTGCATGCGTAACTCCGCCCCACCTCGTGGGTATATAAGGAAGTACGCTGGCAACATCGCATTATGTTTCTGCTTTGGAGCCAAGAGCATCTCTTCACTCCTACAAGCCTGAATTCTGAAGTCTTCTCTTCAGTCTTCGAGGCGAGCGGTTCTCCAGGGTGTTGGTGTGACGGTGCGTTCCAGCGATCTCATGCTGCCTGCCTGCTGATCTGTGCAGTGATCTGCAACAGCTGTGTGTGTGTTTCCCTGGGCGCTTCGGCACTCTGCAGAGCTTTCCTCTCACAAAAAGAGCTTGTGCGTGGCACGTCTTTTTCAAGACGGTTCGCCCGTGCACTTCCGGGTGCGATCGATCTCCGTTGCTGTCTATGGGCACATTCACTGCTCGATGTGTTTGGGCTTCAGCACGTTCGGGCAGTGTTTGTGGATGCGTCATGTTCCCACTGCGGGAACGTGACCATCGCGATGTCGCGGTCGAGACTCAGTGATCTCCGTGAGGAGAGAGAGTCCCCTCTGCCACACCCCAATCTACCGTCTCCGAGAGAGGTGGTACTTTGGCTGGTGGCCAGGGTGACCTGAGGGCGGTGCCGTGGTATTAAGAACCCCGACGATCATTCCTCGGGCCACGCCCCCTCTCGCACATTGCTTAAACCCGCGAGTGTTGGACTGAAACAGCGGCCCGTCTCTGACGCCTCGTTCGTTTCGTTCACGCTCCAGATAGCAGTGAGATGTCGGTCGCCGCATCCCAAGGTGGGCTGGAGTCCTTTGGGGATGACGATTAGGTTGTGCTCCGCCCCCGGGTGTGTCAGCACTGCCTGATCCGACCTAAGGTTGACAGCCATGTTATCTCGGGCAGCCACGGGTCTCGCGCTGGTGTGGAACTCCGCCCAGTCGCGAGTGCTCGTGGTTGCGCGATTGGTTTTTGGGGACGGCACCCGACAGCTGTTGGGCCCCGCCCCCAATGCCTTTCGCTCCTGAGGTGCATGAGGAGATCACGCGGTCCCGGAAGTCCCCGTGCTTCCCGCGACCGTTTGGTGGCCTCCTCCGCCTTCTCTGCCCTTGATGGGGCCGCGGCCAAGGGTACACTGGGGCCCCCTCACCCCCACTGTTGAGCTCTCTGTTGCGCACTACCGTGTCCACGGAGGGCTTGACGTGGCGTGGTGTGGCTGTCCTAAGCACCCTCCCAAAGCCTGTGGGCTCGTCTACTTCGGTGGCGTGGTCCTGCAGAGCTACGGGCAGGCCGCCGCCCCTTTGCACATGCACAAGGGTGGAGCCGACCCAGGGCTCTTCAATGAGCTGCGTGCCGCAACTGACCCCGCCCCCGGGCGGTGAAGGTGGCCACACGCTCCCTGGGTCGGGCGATGTCCACAGCTGTGGTCCGGGAGAACACCTGGCCTTACCTGGCGATGTGGAGGACGTTGAGCGGGCCCGCCTCCTCAACTCACCCATATCCCAGGCTGGCCTCTTCGGTGGCGCGGCTGAGAACTGCGCCCAACGGTTCTCGGCCGCCCCTGAGCAGACTGAGGCTGTAACACGTACTGCCCCGGCGGCCAGCTGCTGCACCCAGCCGCCGGCTCAGTCGCCTCGGTCTGCTCGCCACCGAGGGCGCCCTCCCTCCTCCCGCCCGGCCCCCGCAGCAGCCTTCACCTGGGCCGCGCCGTGGAGGTGGTTGAGGATGACGCCCAGTCCGCTCCCCAGACTGGTTAAACGCCAGGCTGGAGGTGGACAACTCAGAGATGGGTTCCAGTTCTTTCCAGGGGATGGTAGCAGGGCCTCTCCTTCCCCCGGTGGAGGGCCGGGGGAGAATCCTTCTGCTGCTGGCCCTCGGGCTAGCAGCGCTTGGAAAGAACTCATGTTCCTGTCTCTGAGGATCCAGAGACCGGTGATGGCAGTGTGTGCCGCCTCTGGGCCGCGCCACTCTCGTCCCTCTCTCTCGCCAGCCTCCTCTCAGAGCAGACCCCAGTGGAACGTGCGTCCTTCCCTGGTCTCCTATGTCAGGACGCAGCAGTTAACCGTGCCCCCGCACCGGGACGCCCAACAGCCTCCCATTTCCGGGCCGGTAACGCTGCCTCGCTGCCCCACCCTGGGTACGTCTGTGGTCCGATTGACCCCGCTGGTGCAGTTCCTGGGAGTCTGGCTTCAGCTTCCAGGACTGTTCCGCTGGGTCGCGAAGACCGTCAGGCACGGCTACGCGATTCAGTTTGCGCAGGTTCCTCCCCGCTCTGGGGAGGCCGCCCGCTATGATGGGGCCTATCCCCTGTCATACGTGCGGAGGTTGTCACCCTACTGGCGAAGGGTGCGATCGAGCCTGTCCCTCCAGCCGAAGTGAAGTCCGGCTTCTCAGCCCTTGCTTCATTGTACCCTAGGAAACCGGTGGGTTATGGCCAATCCTGGATCTACCCGTCTTGAACCGATCCTTCTCAGGCCTCCGTTCAGGATGTCGGTAGCGAACGCCTCTTTGGACGCGTTCGTCCGGTAGATTGGTTGCAGCGATCGACCTGAAGGACGCTTACTTCATGTCTCCTTCCTCGACGCGGACCGTTCCTACGGTTTGCTTCGAGGGGCGGACATTCAGTACGCAGTCCCCCCATTCGGGCAGCTCTGTCCCCTCGTGTCTCTCTACGTAGTCTATCGAGGCAGTCCTTGCGCCACTCGGCAGCACGGGGTTCGCATCCTGGACTACTTCGATGACTGGCTCTTACTGGGTCACTCTCGTAAGCAGGTCTGCGGACACAGAGTCCAAGTGCTCCAGCACTTAGCCCGTCTGGGCCTTCGGGTCGACTGGGAGAAGAGCGACTCTGCCCCGTGCAGAGGATCTCCTTTCTCAGTGTGGTTTCCAACTCGGTCGCAGGTGCGTGCTGCTTACCAGCGAGCGCGCACATAGTCTCTGCTGACTTGCCTTCGTCAAATCGAGGGCGAGAATGCGGTCCCACTGAAGCTATTTCAGGGGCTCCTGGGGCATATGGCATCTGCAGCCGCGGTGACGCCGCTCGGATTGCTACATATGAGACCGCTTCAGCACTGGCTACGCGATCGAGTCCCGAGATGGGCATGGCGGTCTAGCACGCTCTGGGTACAAGTGACTCGGGCCTGCTTATAGACTCTCACCCCGTGGTCGAACCTCTAGTTTCTACGGACCGGTGTGTCCTTAGAACGAGTTTTCAGGCATCTTGTTGTATCAACAGATGCATCATCCACGGGCTGCGGTGCCATGTGCAATGGACAAGCAGCCGAGGGCTCCTGGACAGGACCCCAGCGCCTTCTGCATGTCAATTGCCTCGAGTTACTGGCAGTACGGTTCGCCCTGCACCGCTTCCGAGCGTTGCTGAAGGGTCAACATGTACTAGTCAGGACAGACAACACGGCCGTAGTAGCGTACATCAACCACCAGGGCGATCTACGCACCCGCCGTATGTCTCAACTCGCCCGCCATCTCGTTTTATGGAGTCAGAAGCATCTGAGGTCCCTTCATGCTGTCCACATCCCGGGAGTCCTGAACCGTGCAGCCGACGAGCTCTCACGGCTTCAGCCACTTCCTGGAGTATGGAGACTCCATCCCCAGACGGTCCAGCTGATATGGGAACGGTTCGGCGACGCACAGGTAGACCTGTTGCCTCCCAGGACTCTTCCCATTGCTCCCTGTATTATTCCCTGACCTATGGTCGGCACGGATGCACTGGCGCACAGCTGGTCGTCGGGGCTACGCAATTATGCGTTTCCACCAGTGAGCCTTCTCGCACAGGTACTGTGCAAGATCAGGGAGGACAAGGAGCAGGTCATGTTGGTCGCCCCGTTGGCACGGCCGGACCTGGTTCTCAGAACTGCTACTCCTTGCGACAGCCCCTCCCTGGCCTATTCCTCTGAGTCAAGACCTTCTCACTCAGAGACGGGGCACCCCTTGGCACCCGCGTCCAGCATTCTGGAAGCTCCACGTGTGGCTTCTGGACGGGACGCGGCTGGTTTGAGTAGCCCTCCACCTGCGGTGGTCGCTACCATCACTTCCGCTAGGGCAGAGTCTACACGACACCTCTATGCGTTGAAGTGGAACCTCTTCGTCACATGGTGTCTTCCCGCCCAGAAGACCCCTGGTAATGCCCGATCGGGTCTGTGCTATCGTTTCTCCAGGAGGGGGTGGAACGAAGGCTGTCTCCTTCCACTCTTAAGTGTACGTGGCCGCAATATCTGCCTACCACGATCTCCTGGGAGACAAAAAGGTAAGTAGCAGCACGACCTGATCATCAGGTTCCTGAGGGGGGCGAGGAGACTGAATCTTCCTCGCTCTCCTCTCGTTCCCTCTTGGGACCTCTCAGTAGTCTTAAGTGCTCTGCAGAGGCCTCCCTTTGAGCCTTTGCGGTCGGCTGAGATTAAGTTCTTGTCTATGAAGACGGCTCTGCTGACCGCATTGGCCTCTCTTAAGAGGGTCGGGGACCTGCAAGCATTTTCGGTTGACGAAGCGTGCCTTGAGTTCGGGCCGGCTAACTCTCACGTGATCCTGAGACCCCGGCTCGGATATGTGCCCAAGGTTCCCACCACTCCGTTCCGAGATCAGGTGGTGAACCTGCAAGCGCTGCCTTTGGAGGAGGCAGACCCAGCCTTGGCATTGCTCTGTCCAGTACGCGCTCTCGCGCTTATGTAGACAGTACGTAATGTTCAGGACCTCAGACCAGCTCTTTGTCTGTTATGGTGGAGAGCGGAAGGGAAGTGCTCTCTCAAAGCAGAGGTTGTCTCACTGGATAGTGGACACCATTGTTTTGGCTTACCAGCAGCAAGGTCGACCATGTCCCCTTGGGGTTAGGGCACACTCCACCCGGAGTGTGGCCTCTTCTTGGGTTTTAGCGCATGGCGCCTCACTAACAGACATCTGCAGAGCTGCAGGCTGGGCGACACCAAACACATTCGCCAGATTCTACAATCTCCGAGTGGAGCCAGTGTCCAACTATGTACTCGCCCCTACGGGTGGCCGGTAATGGGCCAGGCTCAGGTGTCTTCGCTTGCTCGCCATTCCACTCCAAGGACTGGATACGTGCGATATTTTCCCTCAGGTGAGCTCCCCGAGAGCCCTGAGCTCCTCCAGCACTGCTTACGCCGACATCAGTTCAGTCTGCCCTTTTGAGCCCAGACCCTCATGTCCGGCCAGGTGCTCCGTGTGCATGGTTCCCCTCCGGCGACCCCCACACGAGTATTCCCACCGTAAGCCTCCTCAGGGAGCAGGTGTCTTCCCCTTGGCAAGTCCCTGCCTCCCCTAGGGTTAAAAATCCACCTTCGGCTGGTACCCTAGAGTTTCCCATATGCAGCCCACAGCGGGTCATATGTGTACTCTCTAAGTCCTCCCCACGGGTAGGCATCTTTGGCATTCCCTCACTGGGATATGCTTCCCAGTGTACCTTGGTAATCCTGTGGTAAGTGGGAGTCCTACGGCCTTAAGTGGCGGGATCTCACACTTACGCAGGGCACTGGATGACAGCTGAGTGGCGTTGTTGTATTGGAACCCCCATTCGTTAGTCACTAACATACGTCGTAGTGACTGAACGAAAGGGAACGTCTCGGTTACGTATGTAACCCTCGTTCCCTGAGGAGGGAACGGAGACGTACGTTTCCTTTGCCACGTCAGCTGTGCTGCCTGGAACGCGGAGTTCAGTCTTGGCTCCTGCAGCAGTAACATAATGCGATGTTGCCAGCGTACTTCCTTATATACCCACGAGGTGGGGCGGAGTTACGCATGCAAATTCCGCATGCCCATGGCATTGGCACTGCCATTGGGCGCTGTTGAATACTCGAAGATGATTGGCTTCTAAGCGAAACCCCCATTCGTTAGTCACTAACGTACGTCTCCGTTCCCTCCTCAGGGAACGAGGGTTACATACGTAACCGAGACGTTCTCAATGCTTCGGTTTGCATGTAATTACCCCTAGGTTAATTTTTCACCGGAGTTGTCCTTTAAGATGGTTTTCGGTGGTACCACTAGGACCCTTCCTGTTGAATTGGGTGCATTTGCCAAACACATCAAGCCAACCATCGCAAACTTAGGGGTTAAAATTGATTCTGACCTTAAAGGGTTAGTTCACCCAAAAATGAAAATTCTGTCATTAATTACTTACCCTCATGTCGTTCGACACCCGTAAGACCTAGACCTTAGTTGAAATCTGATGGCTCTGAAAGGCCTCCATTGGCACAATGCACTTTACACTCTCAAGACCCTTAAAAGGCACTAAAGACGTCGTTACAAAGTCCATCTCACTACAGTGGTTCTACAATAACTTTATGAATCGGCGAGAATAGTTTTTGTGCGCAAAAAAACCCTAAATAACGACTTATATAGTGATGACGATTTCAAAACACGGCCTCATGAAGCTTCGAAGCGTTATGAATCAGTGAGTTGAATCATGATTCGGATCGCGTGTCAAACTGCTGAAATTTGGCGATCCAAACTGCTGAATCGACTCACTGATTCATAATGCTTCGAAGCTTCATGAGGCTGTGTTTTGAAATCGTCATCACTATATAAGTCGTTATTTAGGGTTTTTTTGCGCACAAAAACTATTCTCGCCGATTCATAAAGTTATTTTAGAACCACTGTAGTGAGATGGACTTTGTAACGACGTCTTTAGTGTCTTTTAAGGGTCTTGAGAGTGAACCGTGCATTGAGCCAATGGAGGCCTTTCAGAGCCATCAGATTTACACTAAAATATCTTCATTTGTGTTCTGAAGATGAACGGAGGTCTGACGGGTGTCGAACGACATGAGGGTGAGTAATTAATGACAGAATTTTCATTTTTGGGTGAACTAACCCTTTAAGTACAAATATATCGCCTTGTTTGCTAAACGTCTGGTTGGACAAGACAAGATTACGGAAATCACCTAATCATTGAGAGTGGCAATAGTGTAGGGGTAAGACGCATGGCAACAAGTTTTGACGCAAAAATCGACCCGCGGTTGGAATCCGCCTTTTGCAGAACTCACTCCACTCCCTTTTCCCACCACATATGAAATCAAAAAGACATTTATTTTCAATTAAAATGAAGAAAATATTATAAAAGTGGAAATAAAGCGTCTAACGTGTTTAATAATACGTGTTTATCGGTTAGGGGTAGGTAAACAGACGTGTGCTGAATTAGAGACGATAATCACAAGGTCCAATATCATTCATCGTAAAAAGTGGTAAACATACAATGGCTCCGACGCCCATGATTTTATGTATTATGAGTTATAAATAAAGTTTGATTGATATCTATTTCAAACTCTACTTTCAAACTATTGTGACTTACAGTACCGGCCATTTTCTTTTCAAAATCTCTTCAAATGTTGTTTAATGTTGTTTAACACTATATATCTCCTCAAAGGATGGCAAATTCCGGAGCAGAACCCAGCCAGATTTGAGATTGCCAATTATCTCCCTTCTGGGTTTTCCCATCTAAACAACAGTCAAAGTAAAGCTATAAGAGAAGCATTGACCAACCCATTCACTCTTATCCAAGGACCACCAGGTGAGATTTTATGACCTTCTTTGGTTTCACAAAAGCTATTGTAATTTGCAGTCCTTACCTGCTATATTATTGCTGTGCATTTTCACAGGGACTGGAAAAACGGTCGTTGGTGTCCATATTGTGTACTGGTTGCTCAAGAATATCCAAAAGCTTCCTACCTCCAGTTCACAGAAGAAGAGAGCTATTCTGTACTGTGGTCCTTCGAATAAATCTGTTGATGTTGTAGCAGGTAAATTTCGCAAATTGTTTAAAAATGTGGTTATTTTGCATATTGGCAAAAGTAGTTAGTAATTTGAGCATTCAGAACTTTGAATATGATACATAAGTACACAGTAAATATTGCTGAAATAGTGCAGTATAGTAGTATCTTGTATGCTATTCTATATAGACAATTATTATTTATGACATTTGGTCATTTGGTGCCTCTACTGAGGCAGGAGTTACACAATTCACTTTTAAAGAACATTACCTGACCGATGATCACTGCAAATCTAACTGGTTATTCAAATGTGTTGCAGGTCATCTCCTAAAACTTATAAGAGACGTTAGACCTCTCCGAGTCTACAGTGATCAGATGGAGATGTTGGAGTTTCCTTACCCAGGTTGCAATCTGAAGCTGTCGCGCAATTCTAAAAGAGGAGAAAAACCAAACACAGAACTCAGGTATTCCACAAATATTGTCCGTTGATCACTTATTTGGGTGTAGATACTAACTATCAGTGTGTGTGTGTGTGTGTGGTCCTGGTAAACCCTATGTTATAAGGGCAAAATATCCCTGTCCTTGTTTTGGTTCCTATGAGGAAAATCATACTAAAGCCGAATAATTAATCATTAATCATGATTAATTACAGAAAATTTTGATTAATTCACAGCACTAATATTTTGTTGTGACTTGAAGTACTTAGAGTGCAGTGTTTATCCTAAAAAGTACCGAGTAAATGTGATGTTTGTTACCTCAATAAATTTAAGGTCATTCCTATTTTATTTTCTATTATATTAACATTAAAAGCACACTCTTTTTACGACTAAAATAACAGTTAAGGGTAAAAAAAAACTTATTTCCCAAACATTTAAACGGAAAAAAAGGAATTGGCAATAATTAAAACAGAAAAAACGGAATTTGGGGAAAAATAAAATGGAATTTGGGAAAAAATAAAACAGATTTTATAGGGCCCTAAAATTGTTCCGGGTAATTTCGATGGAAACAGGACTTTTTTTTTTGATGGGTAGGTTTAGGAGGAAGGGTTAGTGTAAGGGGAGAGAATATACAGTTTGTTTGTACAATATAAAAATCATTATATCTTTGGGAAGTGTGTGTGTGTGTGTGTGTGTGTGTGTGTGTGTGTGTGTGTGTGTGTGTGTGTGTGTGTGTGTGTGTGTGTGTGTGTGTGTGTGTGTGTGTGTGTGTGTGTGTGTGTGTGTGTGTGTGAGAACACCTTTCCATTAACAGATGTTTATTGTTTTTCTTTTATTAGTTCCATTGCTTTACACCACCTGATTCGAAAGCCTGGCAACAGATATTCCACTCAAATACAAGCATTTGATTTGAAAATTGGAAGAGGAGATCAACTCACTGCTGAAGAAAAAAAACTGTATGTGTGGCTTAATAACTACGAATTGTTTCTCGTTTGTTGGAAATAGTTTGGACACAATCTCTCAGAAATGAAAAGCTAATTTAAACCTCACGAGTTGCAAAACTTTTTTTGTTTTAAAGCTACAGAGAAACCCTCAAAAATGCCCGAAAGCACGAATTATTGCAGCACGACGTCATCTTGTGCACTTGCACTGCAGCCTCACACCCTGCCTTAGCTGAAACCCTCGACTTAAAACAGATCATCATTGATGAATGTGCCATGGCAACTCAACCTGAAGCCTTTATTCCTCTGGTGGCTCATAAGCCTGAGCAGGTATGACTCCAAACTCTTCTTTTTAGACAAAAAGTAAATAACACACATTAAAGGGTCAGTGCACCCAAAAATTTAAATTCTTAATTCCTAACCCTCATGTCCAAACCATTAAGACCTTCGTTCATCTTTGGAACACAAATAAAAAAATTAAGATATTTTTGACCCCTCCATAGACAGCAATTCATTTATCACTTCCAAGGCCCAGAAAGGCAGTAAAGACATTGTTAAAAAAGTCATGTGACTCCAGTGGTTCAACCTTAATGTTATGAAGCATCGCAAATACTTTTTGTGCGCAAAAAACTAACAAAAATAACGACTTAATTCAACAATGTCTTCTCGTCTGTGCCAGTCTCCTACGCAATTTACGTTGTAAATACAGTGCAGAGCTTCCTTACTGTGCGTTCACACCAGACGCGACTTGCGCGAACAAATTCGCGCCCTTGGACCCTTGAACATTTTGAGTTTACTCGCTTCATTCGCGCATGAAATTCACTCCATAACAGACGTGAATTCACGTAATGGGAGGGGCTTCTGCCAGCGGCTCGTCCCGTTGCGAAATGGCTGACATGGGCTGTTTTAAAATGCGGCGAATAAGCTCAATTTGGTGGCTTTAGCTAGCTTGTAGTCTCAATATATATATAGCTCAAATTGAGCAAAGAGCGTTTTTTTACAACTTACCAGATTGTCCGACCTCCTCACTCACTTTCTTCCAAGCAAGATCCTTTTTATTCCTTTTTCTATAAAGTATGAAGATGTATCGTACAGCTCCGGGTATCCACATATGATTTTGTCCTCATTGTTGTCACTACTAGAGCAAGCTCCTGATTGGTTAACGCGGCGTGAATATCTGCCAAAGTTCAGATTTTTCAACTTGTGCGTTTCACGCGTCAAACGCTCAATTCGCGCCGTGTCATTCGCGTCGCCAAATGTCTATACGCAGAATGCGTACAGAGTCATTTGAATTATGCTCGTTGATCACGCCTCTTGTGCAGTAGAAAATGCAGACTCCCCAGACCAATGTTCAATCTTAAATTGAGCTTGGTCTGGTTGATAGCAAGACAAGAGCTTCCTAGTTCTACATCAGAATGCCGGCTCACCATTGGCTAGCTCTTGCGGCAGGTTTGGAATGACATGAAAGTCAGGAATTAATGACAAAAACATTTAACATTCACATGGGTAATATGGATAATTTTCAATTTTCATTATGTTTGCATTGACTAGAACATACATTACAGTAGTTGAATCCACTTTTGGGTTCTAATTCTACTAATTTCTTGTTGTAGGTTGTTCTTCTGGGCGATCATAAGCAGCTGCAACCTGTAGTCCACTGTGAAGTGGTGGAGCGATTGGGAATGAGCAAATCTCTTTTTGAACGCTACATGGAGAAAGCACTCATGCTTGACACTCAGTACAGAATGGTAATAAACTATCAGAATATAGTTTTAACACTGTATTTGTGATCTACAAAGTTCTGTCAGTTGTTGTTTCTTTGCTTTTGGTGTCTAGAAAGGGTTGTTTTTTATGTATTGGTTTTATAATAGTATTTTATTTATCTAGCGATGATATTAAACATGATCTCATCCATTACACATAAGTAGTGCTAGCTTCATTTACTTCAAATTATAATTTATTTTACACATCTTGTCTCTTACAGCACGAAGACATTTGTGCATTTCCATCTAAGGAGTTCTATTCAGGAAAGTTAAAAACCGGAACAAACTCCAAACCGAGTTTTTTCCATACTAAATCAAGGCAAACATCCATAATCTTTGGTCATGTTGAAGGAAAGGAGAAAAGTCTGGTGGTCAGGACTGAACGGGGGAATGAAAATTCACAGGCAAATGTGGAAGAGGCACAAGAAGCGGTAAGTTAGATCAAAGTGTATTTTGTTCTATAGTGTAAATTAAAATATATAGCCTATTAAGTTACACCTGTTGGGGGATATTTCATTTTGTAGGTTATTGCAGGTACAATATATGTGTTTGTTTAGAAAGTAAGAGAAGGAACTATTATCTAAGATCATTAACCTGAAACCTCTGAACTCATACATATTAGTATACAGCAGTACGTTATATATATTTCGATATTTAATCAAAGGATGGCTCCATATACATTCATTAGTCTGGGCTTAGCCTCAAATATCCACTTACTCTACTGTAGATCACTAATTTTAATATTTCACATAGTAGCTACTACTTTTGTCTCTCATTTCATTTCACGATTTCTTTATCAACACGAGCTAGAACAGTTCATTAGCGCCATCTTGCGATTCAAAACAGTCACTATGACTAAAACTTATAAAACATGACAAATAACCGAACAAATACTGTGTAACTCAAGTTATTTTCACAAAACACTAATATTAATAAACTTACTTTCTCCAAATGATGCAGAGAGAGCATTAGATTTTACACTCTTCCAGATTCTCCTCAGACCTCAGTCAGTGCCGTTGGGCAAGTGTTTCCTAGGAAACATAACGACTCCCCCTCAGAGCGCGCGCTTTGTAACATTCAAAATTTCATGACGTTTGTCCTAAATGGACGCCATTGGATGTATTTATATAATAGAAAGTAGCTTTAAATAAAAAAAGTAATATTAATTTTAAAGACATCTCTGTAAAATGATTTATAAAACGTAATTATCCAGTTATCTGTTGATCTAGATCAGCGCTGTGAAAAGTAACAGGCATCACGTGACCGATGCCTCATCTGCATACAATATCAAATAGACAAACTGAAATACACAGTGACAAGATGAAAAAAATAAAGTAATACATAAAATAAATATATTTAAAGGCCTAAGCCCCAGCTAAAAAAGTTATTGTTTTAAATTCCACAATTTTATTTAAAGGGGCAGTGTGTAAATTTTAGCGGCATCTAGTGGTGATGTTGAGGCAACCACCCACCGCTCACCCCTCCCTTTCGAAGCGCATAAAAGGCTACGGTGGCCGTCACAGGACAAAAATGTTGCGTCTGAGACAGCAGAGAGTAGCTAGCACTCTGTAGAGCAGTTTGTCTGTGTAGGGCTACCGTAGAAATATGGCGGCACAAAATGGCGACTTCGCTGTAAGGGGACCCGCGGTGTAAGTAGATAGAAATGCCTCATTCTAAGGTAATAAAAACTTAACGGTTCATTATGTAAGCTCTTTATACTCCACTGAAAACATAGTTATGTATATTATATTGCATTTCTGTCAGTAGATCCTCATAAATATTACACAGTGCACCTTTAATATGTACATTTAGCCTATTTATTCATTTATATATAAAAATATATTAAAAAATGTGTTGTTACACTGATAATCATTCTTCCAACAGGTGCGGATCGCCATTCTTTTAACTAAGGCTGGAATACAGACAAAGGACATCGCCATTCTCACACCATACAATGCTCAAGTTGTGAATATTAGTGAGTCCCTGTCATATCAGGGTATACGTGACATCACAGTCAACACCATCATGAGGAGTCAAGGTAATAACATTTTTAACAAATGCCATTTTACATCAGTGGACCTGGACCCATGATAGAACATTAAAATACATATATTAGGGCTGTCAAAAGATTAATCGCGATTAATCGCATCCAAAATAAAAGTTTGTGTTTACATAATATATGTGTGTGTACTCTGTTAATTATTATTTATATATAAATACACACACATTCATGTATATATTTAAGAAATATTTGCATGTATATACTGTATATACATTTATATAATCTATAATATATATAAATATAAATGTTTTATATGTAAAAAATAATATTTTTTTCTTAAATATATACATGCTTGTGTGTGTATTTATTTATATATAAATAATAATTAACAGAGTACACACACATATATTATGTAAACACAAACTTTTATTTTGGATATATATATATATATATATTTTGGATATATATATATATATATATGTGTGTGTGTGTGTGTGTGTATGTGTGTATGTATAACATAAATAATGTTTAGAGCACAATAAGGTAGAGCTTATTTAAACGTAGTAAATATTGAGCAAGGCATTCATACTTTCTAAGCTGTGTTTATAAATGTTTTGACACTTGATATTGCTTAAATAGGCATGTTTTTTATTGAAGGTGTATACGATTATTTCTGATCTTTTCTCTTTTGTTTGTCTGACCACAGGAAGTGAGTGGAAATATGTCATCATGTCAACTGTGCGCTCTTGTCCAAAGGCTGATATAGAGAAACTACCAACGAAAGCCTGGATCATGAAGCGGCTTGGGTTCATCACGGACCCACACCAGGTGAACGTGGGCATTACCAGGGCTCAAGAAGGACTGTGCATCATTGGTTAGTTTACTGAGTGAATAAACAAATTCATAATGTGTGAATCTAATACAATTTGATCCGTTACACCTGCTATTTGAATTATGCAAATAATGCACACATTTTTGTCTCTTAAGTAGGGTTGGATATCGTTTGGGTTTTAGCAATTACGATTCTTATCGATCCTCAGATTTTCTTTTTCTTATGTTGTTTGATTAACATTAATGACACAGATGGCAGCAGGAATATTAGGCTTCTGTCACTTTAAGAGCGAATGCACGGATCAAAAATACTGATACTCATGCGTTTTCTTTCTCACCTGTTTACTTTCACTTGAGACATAACCGACTGAGTTTACAGGGATATTTTGACATAATTTTGTGTGTATTTGTCCGTTTAAGCACAAGAGGATGCTCAATTCGGTAGCCGATATTCTCTTTCGCATCTTCTTGTGCTCAAATGGTTTAAAACCACATTAAAATGCGCACACACGAATCGATAAGCGCAATCAAAATTTAGTTTTATAACAAGTCTCCGATTCCTGACCTCAAGTGTCCGATTCCTGACCCTACTCTTAAGCATAATGAGTATTATTCAGTCCTAACAATAATTTAAAAGCAATATTGACAATATTTATCTTAATAGTGCAGTCTGTTTTAATAGTTTCAGGGTTAAAGGCACAATATGTAAGATTTTTGGATTAAAATACCCAAAATCCATTAGAACAGTGTTATATATTTTGTTGACTTGTGTACATTATCTCAAATGTGTACATTGTCCCAAATTATGTACCAAAATTTTAACCATGACACGGACGTGTGTGTGCGTCGCCTATCAGTGACATACCCGCATTCGGTGTTATTGTGTAGTAACCATGGCAACACTAGCGCCGCTTTAATATCTGATGTGTTTTATTAGACACTGTTTGGATCATTGATGGACAGAAACTAATCCTTGTGTGATATGATCAAACAGCGCTGCGTTACACACACACGCATGAGCGGAAGAAGCGGAAGCGCTCGCGGCAGAATAAAAGCTCCGCCCACTCAAGAGTCAAGACACGCCTTTGTGTGGAATAAGAGACGAAAAATTACATACTGTGCCTTTAATAAGCCATTGTAATGACACAATAAATCTCCTTCATTAAACCATATCTGGATTACAGTGCCTTAATTCTGGTATTCTACAGGTAATGAGAACCTGCTGCGCTGCAGTTTCCTGTGGAGAAAACTTCTGGATCATTATCAGGAGAAAGGATGTGTAGTGAATCCTGCCTGGAACATCCAGGTTCAAAAACCCAAAACTCTGGGAATCAAGAGAACTACCAGAAGATGATGCGCTTCGAGCACTTTTCATTGTTTTTGCAGCTGCATTTACTTTATTCTTTAAATGTGCGCTCACATATTCTACTGTACATTTATGCATTACCATAAGTAAGGGAACATTGTACCTGTATATCAATATCATAAAATAACCAATCTTGGATGGCACTTTAGTATGTATTAACTTTTATTATGAATTTTTAGTCTTTTTTATGTTAGAATTTGAGTGTTTAAGTATTCATTTTAATGCCAGGATTTCATGAGAACTGTAAATTAAGGTGTATTTGTTATAATTTCTATATATAAAAGCAAAAAAAGTAAAAAAATTGTGCAATCTATATACTTGCAATGTTAAAATGTGACCACTTGGTGGTGCTATACTAGCATATAAAGCCAATCTTAAGGTAATTAGTGACTGTGGAGATTTACATGTATTTGTTTTCATGTATAAGGATATATCTGTGTCTAATTTATTTAAGTTTATGTTTAGTGATGATAATAATTTGCACAAAAGGACATAAAGGAGCCGACACTGAAGTCACAAATAAAAATGTGAATGTGATTAGATCTGTGTGTTTGTGATTTATCATTTCAAACCCAACAAACTTCTGTTGTGTCCAAATACTATTTGGGGCCAGTGTAGGTCTGTATTTTGATATCTCACACACACACACACACACACACACACACACACACACACACACACAGAGATAGAGAGAGGACGGTGTTGGTAAGGGGGAGACCGACGCCAGGCTGGTTTGGAAAAGACTCTGAGGAAAGCTGTGGTTTTGCGGGAGTGTGACGAGACATGGCAAGAAGAAAGAGAGAAACCACCGATGAGGAGAGGATAAATAAAGAGAGTGTTTGAAATATAAATATTTGTTTTGAGAGAATATCTTGACATTGCATTTATTTTTCTAACCCTATGGGAGGGAAAGAGTCTTGAACAAATATTCCCCAAGTTGTAATGTATTGTACATTAATGATTCTAAAGTAATTGCGTCTTGTTTTAAGGAAATTTACTGTATGTATTTTTACTCAAACAAGACTTGCAGGAAAAGCGTGTTAAGAAACTGAACTTGTGCTTGTGTGCATGAGTATAGTTCTTACGCTGACTCGTTTGGAATTGCATGTGAGTGTGTGTGCACGTGTGAGTGTGTCTGCATGTGTGTGTGTGTGTGTGTGTGTGTGTGTGTGTGTGTGTGTGAGTGTGTGTGTGTGTGTGTGTGTGTGTGTGTATATGTGTGTTTTGTGGATGTGTGAGTGTATGTGAGTAAGTGTGGGTGTTTTCTGTGAGTTGTGTGTGAGTGTCTGTGTGTTGTGTGCATGTGTGTGTCTTTGAGTTGTGTGTGTGTGTGTGTGTGTGTGTGTGTGTGTGTGTGTGTGTGTGTGTGTGTGTGTGTGTGTGTGTGTCTCATTAGGCTGTGAGAGGCTGGAGCTCCAGCAGGCCGTCTCCTCTCACCGCAGCCTTTGATGGGGTTCAATCAGCGCCACATGAGACGGAGGAGAGCTGAAGTGGAGAATGGAGGGAAAAGATGTGGGATGAAAAGTAGGAGCGATGCTGTATATGTAAGGAAGGGGGACTCCGGGAGTGGGAGGAATATTTTTGAAGCATGATGATGAAATTCAGGACATCAGGGTCTCTCGCATGGTCTGTTCTCACTGTTCATCGACAATTTCTCGATAAATATAGTTATTATATTATTTACATTTAATTGGCTTTATGCACAGCTGCACTACTTCCTGAACTTCAGCCAGCTCCTTTGTTTCCTGTCTGCCATTATTGGACAAACTGATTAATCCAGGTGTACCTGACCTCTGTAGTAACAACAACAATAATCAGACACACCTGGATTAATCAGTTTGTCCAATAATGGCAGACAGGAAACAAAGGAGCTGGCTGAAGTTCAGGAAGTAGTGCAGCTGTGCATAAAGCCCATTATGTTGACAGGTGTTTTCTTAACAAAGTCATTTGAGTAATTTATAATATATATATTTTTAAATAGTGAGGTTCAGTGGGGTTCTAAATAGAAGATTTATTTGTGTGTTATTTAAAGAGCGTGTTAGTGATATGAGTCTAGGAGGAGCACAACACACACACACTCTGATTATTACACACACAGGGACGCGCAGTAGCACACACACATATTTAAACATTAAAAATAAAGGATTCCTCTCTGGAGAAGCGTTCAGTCTCTCCTCGTGTCAACAGTGAATCCTCTCATGGTGCAGCACAATTGGCTTTTAAAGGGAAAGGGAGATGAGGCTCTGATTGGTTTATTGCTCGTTACGCCCAAAACACACCCAGTGCTCATTAAGAGACGAGGGACGGCCCTTTTAGACCATGCGACAGGCACATTTTCCGTCGTTAAACTAGCAAAAGTTATTCAGACCTAAGTGCACCTGCGCCGTGAGCTTCAGACCATGTGCTCAGATGGTTAAAATAGGGCCCTATGGGTTCTTGAATTGATTTTAATCCCTTAACTGTGACCCCCCTTTTTGAGAATACACATGAAAATGCACTATCCAAACTTAAAGGGCTGTAATTCAAGAATTCTTTGGAATATAGACTTAAGTTTGATCTTGTTTTAAAGCAGACACTCGGCAGATAATTTTTTTAAAATATGAAAGTATGAAAAAGTTATGGAAGTTTAAATGTACTGTAAATAAAAAATACAATACTAAATATTTTTTATTTTTTATGTGTTACAAAAATGTTTTAATCTAAAATTACTATAAAATCAAAGCCATATGTCTAACCAAGTTGTGTTCCAAATTTGAAGTTGATATCACAAAAATTGAAGTTCCCATGAGATTTTGTTTAGGCGCTGTACCACAAATAGCCACCGGGTGTCATTGAAATTCCATAGATTGTTTTTTTGATGCATTTCCTGTACATTTTCTGTCCAAATGTCACTTCCATCACAAAACGGTCACCAAATATGGAACCTTGAGACTCAGACCTTTCCGACGATATGTGTTTTGTCAAGATTAGAAAAAATGTTGATTATAAAGTAGTTAAAATAAATGTTGTAATATGAAACATGACGCCGCCCACTAGGGGACGAGCCCGCTAGAAGAATTTAAAGTACCATTTCCACGGTAACGCAACGTCCAATTTCACAACGATTTCACAGGATGAATTTTGAGTTCATAAGCTTTCGAATGATACCTAATTTATGATAATTACTCAAATATATGATACAAAAAAGGCAATCAAAAAAAGAGTGCCAGGTGACCCACCAGTGGGATGGTGACAGGGTTAAAGAATCCTTTATGCCAAAAAAAGTTTATAAGGAGAAACTGACTGCATGATATTTCCATGATTAACTGCAATTTCTCTAGTGATAAAGCATGTTTACAAGCTTCTTATTTCATACAATTTCATTCATAAAAATTAATTAATTAAATAAAACTAAATCCATAAAATGATGGAACCCTAAAGGTTCTATATATGAAGCTTTTCATTTAAAGCTACACTGTGTGATATTTTCCCTCATCTAGTGGTGAACTTTTATATGACCATCCAGTGAATATTAGTTTCTGTTCCTCTCAATTCCGATTTTGTTTTAACTCCTACGGTGGCCGATTTAGTCCAAGATTAACATGGCTTCCAGTTCGACCTCGTCCACATTCGACACGGTGCCATCGAGTGTTAAAACGCCAAAGGCCAAGCTTGAATTTACGGGTATGTCCCTCTTTGGCTAATGTACTTTCAAGATGGAGGGGCAACATGGCGACCCGCATTCGAACCCTCACCTGTATGTATTTACAATGGCATATTATAAACTTACGAGAATACTTTATTACTTGAAAGAAGTAAATATAGGCTACGTTAATGAGCACATATATTTTTGAAAGAACTAAGTGTTTTTAGCTAAGAATAAACTAAAAAGGTTACTTTAAGTGTTTGTCCAGTTCTGCGCTAATCCTCATATGTGTAGACAAATATGTAAATAAGAGATTAATTGTGTCTTCAGCTTCACTGATTAATATAACGGGACTGTGTGAGATCGCGTTCATTGAATGAGTGACAGCTTTTAGTGATTATGAAGGGAGCGCTGTCAATGCGATATAAAATATAATAATTAATAGGCCTATAATATATTCAGAATTTGAATAAAACTTTTGTTTTCCATTCTTGACAAGTGGCCACATACACACTTCAATACATAGACCCATCGAAATTGTGATGACTGACAGTAGCCACGTTTCCAAAACTTTTGCGATATTTTCTAAATGTTCATAATAAACTATTGCGCAATGTCATGCGAAATTCGAAAATTTGGAAAGTTGACGCTGAAAACCGAGTTTTCCGTGATGAATGGGTGGGGGAAAAAAATCGCATTTATTCTTCTTGCATCCTGTGCGAGGTCTGTGTGTCTCATTTGCTCTGATTGTGTTGCGGTTGTCAAAAGTGGAAACATTAAATAAAATGTTTCTTGCACTTTATAATTTTTCCAACACTGCTGGCACATTATTTTTTGCCTGTTTGTGTTTCTGAATGATATTGCTAATGATTTTTGACCAGTGCAATTTGAAGCACAGAAGAGAGCAGTGTTCAATATTAGATACATTTAGTTAAGTAGAGACTATACATGTGAATAAACATAAAATGTGTTATGAGATTTCTGATTTTCTGATCCGGTTTGACTGTTATTATTTATCTCAGTTCAGCAGGAAAAAGCACTTTAGTTGCTAGTAATGTTGAAATTTGTGTATTTTCAGTGCAGATTTAGAGATGAAGGCATTTTTAGTTCATCATATTTTTGTCAGACATGATTACTGGTTGAATTTAGATATTTTGTACCAAAGCAACTTAAAGGACATAACAGAACAACAACAAAATGAGATCAATTTTGTGAAGGATTACCCATGTTTGCTTTAACAATATGAACAGACATGTTTTGTCCATATGAGAACATATTATATTTTGTTCAATTAAGAACAAATGCCATCTACACTAATTTCTTTAGTCTGGCAATAAACATAAATTATTGTTTTTAGGTATATAATTGTCCGGACCTCAACCGGTGACGAGGGTTCATTTACTGGACCTCAAGCAATTTTAGTTGAAGACCTTTGCTCTAGCGGCTGACGCTAGGGGTTGCAGCCTTTAGCCTCCTTGTTAGAGCGTCTGACTCTCGAGCCGGCGGACCCGGGTTTGAGTCCTGCTTGGAGTGGGTATCTCGAACAGGAGAGGTTACACAAGCATTAATGGTTTCTCCCTCATATCTGCTTCAAGGTATTCATGATAATGTGGCATTTCTGTGTTTAGATTCCTGTAATTCTCTTGTCTTTTATGAGTTTAATAAAGAATTCGTCTCGTCTTCTGTCCTTCTGTGCACGTCATCTGTAAAGAATGATTGACTTTTACGTATGCGGGGTGACCTGTAAATGCAAAATAAATGTTTTCATTGCAGTTTTGTAAAGATTTCCTTTTTCGAAATTGCCTGAAAAACCACCTCATGCGAGCGTAAAAACTATAGATATATGGGAGTTTTTCCCCAGTTTCTATTGGGCGCATTTTCAATTCGCAATTTCAATTTAGCCGCGTTTCCACCGCAGGAACTTCCCCAGGAACTTTGGGCTGGTACTCGGTGTGTTTCGACCGCAGGGTCTAAATTAAGTTCC
The DNA here is from genome assembly GCA_033150135.1 of Gobio occitaniae. NCBI lineage: Eukaryota > Metazoa > Chordata > Actinopteri > Cypriniformes > Gobionidae > Gobio > Gobio occitaniae. The sequence goes on along the minus strand of JARQWZ010000481.1, from coordinate 344,254 downwards.
GGGTAAATATTTGCATTTATGCATTTGGCAGACGCTTTTATCCAAAGCGACTTACATTGCATTCAAGGTACACATTTTACATTTTGTCAATTCTTTTGACGATTTTTTGTCAATTCGATTTCCCCCTCCAAATGGCCCTGCTCGCGAGGTAGTACTTTTTCAAAGTTCTGGAACTTTCAGGGGTGGGACTTGTGCGCTGAACATGCTGATTGGTTGAGCTAACGCAGCATTTTATTTCAAACGGCATTTTTAAAAGTCTTTTGCGAGGTTCGTTCTGCGTTCAGTAAATATCAGTCTTGCTCTTTCTGTCCGATGGCGCGCGTTGTCTCAGCAATCGCATGCTCAATGTCCGTAATAGCTGATAATAACATACGTTGTCTTATTTTAAGTCTAGCTTTACGAGCTTTCAGAATACGCTTTAGTATCAGTGCTCGTCTCTTTTCCGCCGTTTTGTTAATTACCTCTTTAGTAAACCAATACATAACCAGCAAAAGCAGCGCTGCTTGAATCTCCTCCACTTGTTATTGTTGCAGACAGTATCGCGCAAAAATGATTAACGTTACTGTCCGGGAGGAGCAGTCGTGCGCAGTCCCACGTCTCCGGACTAATTTGCCTCATCTTCACGGTACTTTAGACCGCAGTGGAAACGCAGACAGTCGCAGGTCTGGGGGAAAAAAGTTCCTGGTACAAATTGTTCCGGGTAATTACGGTGGAAACGGGGCTTTTGCGCAATTTGAAGGTTATTGGAAACACGGCTAGTGATAAATATTTATGTTTGGAAATCAGGCTCATATAAATGTCGGGAAAACATGATTCCTGTCTGCTCGTCAATATCCATGGATCACACTATATCGAGTCCAACCTTTAGTTTAAACTGATAACCGTTTGTTTTACTTGCGTTTCCCTTATTAACTCCAGTCATGCCACAGCTCTTCTGACTTCTGTCCAGTGTTCATTTCGTTGACGAATAATTTTTGTCAACAACCTTTTTTCACTGACGAAAACAAAACGATAACTAAATAAAAACTAGTGTTGGATGACAAAAACTATGACGAAAATCAACTGTCATTTTCGTCAACAAATAAAAACGAGACGAAAATGTTAGTGAGGGATTAGGGAAGAGATCCAGTCAGAACTGATGTCCTGAGTAACAGATGCGCACATTTGATTTGAGCTGTTAACTTTACGATGTTTATATAGTAATATGTTTAGACGGTTGTAACAATGCATATTTTATCTCCTGAATTTGAACTGGAATGAGCTCCTGCAACTGCAACAGAGGTGCAAACATTTCAAAATAAGAGTCAATGTGTATTTCAAGCTTGTTTATCATTAAAAGTCACGCATAATATATTCGTTTTGGTTACACAATAAACTGTATTTCATTTCATTCCCATTTAATTCATAGTCAGGAGGAAAGACCAGTATTTGACACATATTCAATAAAGTATCAGGGTTATAATAGTTAACTAAAACCATTTTTTTTTAAATCATTACATGAAATTAAATAAATGTTAACTGAAATAAAAACACTTATTTGAAGCTTTAGCTTAACCTGATATGGCCTACTGACTAAAACAGAAATACAAAGTTATAAAAACTATATAGATGTTTTTTAAAAAAAAACAGACAAAAAAGTGAATTGAGCTCTATTTTGTGTATTTTTAAAGTCAAAAACAAAATTATGTTAAAATATCAGTTCAAGTGACAGTCGGTTATGTAATGCTTAAATGCTTAATGTATTACAATTTAAC
>JARQWZ010000481.1:232500-337500 GCA_033150135.1 Gobio occitaniae | reverse complement strand
GTTGTTTTAACCCAGCGATTGGGTTGTTTTAACCCAGTTAATGGGTCGTTTTAACCCAGTGGTTGGGTTAATTGTTTGCTTAAAACAACCCAATTGCTGGGTTAGTCCATTTTCAACCAAACTTGGGTTGTTTTAACCCAGCAATTGGGTTGTTTTAAACCAGTGAATTTTTTAAAAATGATTTGTATACATTATATAATGGTTTACATTTATATTTCTTACTTCATTTTGCAATTGCAGTGGGAATTGATACTTTTATGTAAATTTGCTGGTCCCACCACCTGACATTTTAGGTCTTTGAAACACCACAACTCCAAAAAATTAAAAGAGTGTCCTAAACAGGAAATATTGTAGATCAATTTGATATGTGAATAATGAATTCGGACATAAAAAATACATGTCATGTCATTGACCCAGATATTTAGAAACAAGACAACAAGACATTTGTGTCAGTAAGGCCCTGTGTGTGTGTGTGTGTTTTGCGCTTTACAGGTGTCTGTTTCTGGCAGCTCCAGTAGGGGGCGTCGTTCACCAGGCTGGCCCCTGTAACGTGGCGTGGGTAGCTGGCGGTGGTTTTGGTCAGGCAGACTGGAGCCCTTGGGCGCTGGCATCCACACAGCATTCGGGAGGGGCCCCCTCAAAAACCATCTCCTCAGGGGCCACACCCACCGCGCTCACTCTCTGTGGGGGACGGCGTGCTACTTCAGGCCAGGCCTCCGGATTTAGAGCGGCTCGGAGACCGCGCGCCTCAGCCAGTGGAAGTCAAAGCATTCGGCTTTATTTTGGAGCCCAGACTGCGTGGCATTCGCTCGCTCTGAGCATCACATGCACATCTGGGAAAGTCTGTTTACAATCACTTCCTCCATTCACGAGAAACTCCAACTGTCCTTGACCTGAACATCAAATGTCAGGTTTTTTGATGGTGGTCTTGACATTTATAGCACTCCTGAGTACGAGTGAGAAAAAATGAGGAGGTGGAAACTGTGTTTTCTTTAGTGATGGCTGTGTTTCACCACCATCGCTGTGCTTTAGCTGCAGGGTGTGTGTGCAGCGCTGGGTGGTCCCAGCTCTCCTTGAGGTTTCTGACCCGCCGTGTTTTGTTTTGGTGTTTAACTGAAGGGCCTTTTTAGGTAAAATCTGCTTATTTTTACATGGGCCGCTCGTTTGCGCTCTTTCTATACGGTTTAATCTCATGAAAATGTGCAGGTTGCAACCTGCTTATATCCTGTGAAATACATTTTCGGTACAAATTTGCTGAATTTTCATCTTTTAATCACTTTTTCATTACCAGTGTGTGAACAGCTAAACATAGATCAAAATGATCAGAAACTGCAGCTGAAAATATATTATTTTTCTTGCCGACACATTTCGGCACACAGGCCTTCATCAGGGCTACAAGATTACAGTTGTACACAAACTCATTCAAATACAAACAAAAAATTAAAACGTACAGTTAACCAATGAAAATGTCAGATGGCATCCACCAATCACGTAACATGTCAAGTGTTTCTGACCCGCCGTGTTTTGTTTTGGTGTTTAACTGAAGGGCCTTTTTAGGTAAAATCTGCTTATTTTTACATGGGCCGCTCGTTTGCGCTCTTTCTATACGGCTTAATCTCATGAAAATGTGCCGGTTACAACCTGCTTATATCCCGTGAAATATATTTTCAGTCAAATTTGCTGAATTTTAATCACTTTTTTATTACCAGTGTGTGAACAGCTTGTAACGAAAACATAAAAAGTGGATCAAAATGGTCAGAAACTGCAGCTGAAAATATATATTTTTTTTTTTTGCCGACACATTTCGGCACACAGGCCTTCATCAGGGCTACAAGATTACAGTTGTACACAAACTCATTCAAATACAAACAAGGACAAAATTCAAACGTACTGTTAACCAATGAAAATGTCAGATGGCATCCACCAATCACGTAACATGTCAAGTGTTTCTGACCCGCCGTGTTTTAGTTTGGTGTTTAACTGAAGGGCCTTTTTAGGTAAAATCTGCTTATTTTTACATGGACCGCTCGTTTGCGCTCTTTCTATACGGCTTAATCTCATGCTGGTTACAACCTGCTTATATCCCGTAAAATTTATTTTAGGTATAATTGTGCTTTTTTAACAGCGTGTAACGAAACATAAAAACGAGACCTTCCCCGACTTCATAGGTTGTCTATAAAAGTCAATAGACTGATTATTTTGTGAAGGACTTTTTGCTGAGAAAACCCAGATCCTGGGTCAGACGTAACAACCCAGTGTTTGAGTAGTTTTTGTGTTACTCAGATCCTGGGTCAGACGTAACAACCCAGTGTTTGAGTAGTTTTTGTGTTAATCAGATCCTGGGTCAGACGAAACAACCCAGTGTTTGGGTAGTTTTTGTGTTACTCAGATCCTGGGTCAGATGAAACAACCCAGTGTTTGGGTAGTTTTTGTGTTACTCAGATCCTGGGTCAGATGAAACAACCCAGTGTTTGGGTAGTTTTTGTGTTACTCAGATCCTGGGTCAGACGTAACAACCCAGTGTTTGGGTAGTTTTTGTGTTAATCAGATCCTGGGTCAGACGTAACAACCCAGTGTTTGAGTAGTTTTTGTGTTACTCAGATCCTGGGTCAGACGAAAAAACCCAGTGTTTGGGTAGTTTTTGTGTTACTCAGATCCTGGGTCAGACGAAACAACCCAGTGTTTGGGTAGTTTTTGTGTTAATCAGATCCTGGGTCAGACGAAACAACCCAGTGTTTGAGTAGTTTTTGTGTTAATCAGATCCTGGGTCAGACGAAACAACCCAGTGTTTGAGTAGTTTTTGTGTTACTCAGATCCTGGGTCAGACGAAACAACCCAGTGTTTGGGTAGTTTTTGTGTTACTCAGATCCTGGGTCAGACGTAACAACCCAGTGTTTGGGTAGTTTTTGTGTTACTCAGATCCTGGGTCAGACGAAACAACCCAGTGTTTGGGTAGTTTTTGTGTTACTCAGATCCTGGGTCAGACGAAACAACCCAGTGTTTGGGTAGTTTTTGTGTTACTCAGATCCTGGGTCAGACGAAACAACCCAGTGTTTGGGTAGTTTTTGTGTTACTCAGATCCTGGGTCAGACGAAACAACCCAGTGTTTGGGTAGTTTTTGTGTTAATCAGATCCTGGGTCAGACGTAACAACCCAGTGTTTGGGTAGTTTTTGTGTTACTCAGATCCTGGGTCAGACGAAACAACCCAGTGTTTGGGTAGTTTTTGTGTTACTCAGATCCTGGGTCAGACGAAACAACCCAGTGTTTGGGTAGTTTTTGTGTTACTCAGATCCTGGGTCAGACGTAACAACCCAGTGTTTGAGTAGTTTTTGTGTTAATCAGATCCTGGGTCAGACGTAACAACCCAGTGTTTGGGTAGTTTTTGTGTTACTCAGATCCTGGGTCAGACGAAACAACCCAGTGTTTGAGTAGTTTTTGTGTTAATCAGATCCTGGGTCAGACGTAACAACCCAGTGTTTGAGTAGTTTTTGTGTTAATCAGATCCTGGGTCAGACGTAACAACCCAGTGTTTGAGTAGTTTTTGTGTTAATCAGATCCTGGGTCAGACGTAACAACCCAGTGTTTGGGTAGTTTTTGTGTTAATCAGATCCTGGGTCAGACGTAACAACCCAGTGTTTGAGTAGTTTTTGTGTTAATCAGATCCTGGGTCAGACGAAACAACCCAGTGTTTGAGTAGTTTTTGTGTTAATCAGATCCTGGGTCAGACGTAACAACCCAGTGTTTGAGTAGTTTTTGTGTTAATCAGATCCTGGGTCAGACGAAACAACCCAGTGTTTGGGTAGTTTTTGTGTTACTCAGATCCTGGGTCAGACGAAACAACCCAGTGTTTGAGTAGTTTTTGTGTTAATCAGATCCTGGGTCAGACGTAACAACCCAGTGTTTGAGTAGTTTTTGTGTTAATCAGATCCTGGGTCAGACGTAACAACCCAGTGTTTGGGTAGTTTTTGTGTTACTCAGATCCTGGGTCAGACGAAACAACCCAGTGTTTGAGTAGTTTTTGTGTTAATCAGATCCTGGGTCAGACGAAACAACCCAGTGTTTGGGTAGTTTTTGTGTTACTCAGATCCTGGGTCAGATGAAACAACCCAGTGTTTGAGTAGTTTTTGTGTTAATCAGATCCTGGGTCAGACGAAACAACCCAGTGTTTGAGTAGTTTTTGTGTTAATCAGATCCTGGGTCAGACGAAACAACCCAGTGTTTGGGTAGTTTTTGTGTTACTCAGATCCTGGGTCAGATGAAACAACCCAGTGTTTGAGTAGTTTTTTGTGTTACTCAGATCCTGGGTCAGACGTAACAACCCAGTGTTTGAGTAGTTTTTGTGTTAATCAGATCCTGGGTCAGACGTAACAACCCAGTGTTTGGGGTAGTTTTTTGTGTTACTCAGATCCTGGGTCAGACGAAACAACCCAGTGTTTGGGTAGTTTTTGTGTTACTCAGATCCTGGGTCAGACGAAACAACCCAGTGTTTGGGTAGTTTTTGTGTTACTCAGATCCTGGGTCAGACGAAACAACCCAGTGTTTGGGTAGTTTTTGTGTTACTCAGATCCTGGGTCAGACGAAACAACCCAGTGTTTGGGTAGTTTTTGTGTTACTCAGATCCTGGGTCAGACGTAACAACCCAGTGTTTGAGTAGTTTTTGTGTTAATCAGATCCTGGGTCAGACGTAACAACCCCAGTGTTTGGGTAGTTTTTTTGTTAATCAGATCCTGGGTCAGACGAAAAAACCCAGTGTTTGAGTAGTTTTTGTGTTACTCAGATCCTGGGTCAGACGAAAAAACCCAGTGTTTTGGGTAGTTTTTGTGTTACTCAGATCCTGGGTCAGACGAAACAACCCAGTGTTTGGGTAGTTTTTGTGTTACTCAGATCCTGGGTCAGACGAAAAAACCCAGTGTTTGAGTAGTTTTTGTGTTACTCAGATCCTGGGTCAGACGAAACAACCCAGTGTTTGGGTAGTTTTTGTGTTAATCAGATCCTGGGTCAGACGAAACAACCCAGTGTTTGGGTAGTTTTTGTGTTACTCAGATCCTGGGTCAGACGAAACAACCCAGTGTTTGAGTAGTTTTTGTGTTACTCAGATCCTGGGTCAGACGAAACAACCCAGTGTTTGGGTAGTTTTTGTGTTACTCAGATCCTGGGTCAGACGAAACAACCCAGTGTTTGGGTAGTTTTTGTGTTACTCAGATCCTGGGTCAGACGAAACAACCCAGTGTTTGGGTAGTTTTTGTGTTACTCAGATCCTGGGTCAGACGTAACAACCCAGTGTTTGAGTAGTTTTTGTGTTAATCAGATCCTGGGTCAGACGTAACAACCCAGTGTTTGAGTAGTTTTTGTGTTACTCAGATCCTGGGTCAGACGAAACAACCCAGTGTTTGGGTAGTTTTTGTGTTACTCAGATCCTGGGTCAGACGAAACAACCCAGTGTTTGGGTAGTTTTTGTGTTACTCAGATCCTGGGTCAGACGTAACAACCCAGTGTTTGGGTAGTTTTTGTGTTACTCAGATCCTGGGTCAGACGTAACAACTCAGTGTTTGAGTAGTTTTTGTGTTACTCAGATCCTGGGTCAGATGAAACAACCCAGTGTTTGGGTAGTTTTTGTGTTACTCAGATCCTGGGTCAGACATAACAACCCAGTGTTTGAGTAGTTTTTGTGTTACTCAGATCCTGGGTCAGACGAAACAACCCAGTGTTTGGGTAGTTTTTGTGTTAATCAGATCCTGGGTCAGACGTAACAACCCAGTGTTTGGGTAGTTTTTGTGTTACTCAGATCCTGGGTCAGACGTAACAACCCAGTGTTTGAGTAGTTTTTGTGTTACTCAGATCCTGGGTCAGACGTAACAACCCAGTGTTTGGGTAGTTTTTGTGTTAATCAGATCCTGGGTCAGACGGAACAACCCAGTGTTTGGGTAGTTTTTGTGTTACTCAGATCCTGGGTCAGACGTAACAACCCAGTGTTTGGGTAGTTTTTGTGTTACTCAGATCCTGGGTCAGACGTAACAACCCAGTGTTTGGGTAGTTTTTGTGTTAATCAGATCCTGGGTCAGACGAAAAAACCCAGTGTTTGAGTAGTTTTTGTGTTACTCAGATCCTGGGTCAGACGAAAAAACCCAGTGTTTGAGTAGTTTTTGTGTTACTCAGATCCTGGGTCAGACGAAACAACCCAGTGTTTGGGTAGTTTTTGTGTTACTCAGATCCTGGGTCAGACGAAACAACCCAGTGTTTGGGTAGTTTTTGTGTTACTCAGATCCTGGGTCAGACGTAACAACCCAGTGTTTGGGTAGTTTTTGTGTTAATCAGATCCTGGGTCAGACGAAACAACCCAGTGTTTGGGTAGTTTTTGTGTTACTCAGATCCTGGGTCAGATGAAAAAACCCAGTGTTTGAGTAGTTTTTGTGTTACTCAGATCCTGGGTCAGACGAAACAACCCAGTGTTTGGGTAGTTTTTGTGTTACTCAGATCCTGGGTCAGACGTAACAACCCAGTGTTTGAGTAGTTTTTGTGTTACTCAGATCCTGGGTCAGACGAAACAACCCAGTGTTTGGGTAGTTTTTGTGTTACTCAGATCCTGGGTCAGACGTAACAACCCAGTGTTTGAGTAGTTTTTGTGTTACTCAGATCCTGGGTCAGACGAAACAACCCAGTGTTTGGGTAGTTTTTGTGTTACTCAGATCCTGGGTCAGACGTAACAACCCAGTGTTTGAGTAGTTTTTGTGTTACTCAGATCCTGGGTCAGATGAAAAAACCCAGTGTTTGAGTAGTTTTTGTGTTACTCAGATCCTGGGTCAGATGAAAAAACCCAGTGTTTGAGTAGTTTTTGTGTTACTCAGATCCTGGGTCAGACGAAACAACCCAGTGTTTGGGTAGTTTTTGTGTTACTCAGATCCTGGGTCAGACGTAACAACCCAGTGTTTGAGTAGTTTTTGTGTTACTCAGATCCTGGGTCAGACGAAACAACCCAGTGTTTGAGTAGTTTTTGTGTTAATCAGATCCTGGGTCAGACGAAACAACCCAGTGTTTGGGTAGTTTTTGTGTTACTCAGATCCTGGGTCAGACGTAACAACCCAGTGTTTGAGTAGTTTTTGTGTTAATCAGATCCTGGGTCAGACGAAACAACCCAGTGTTTGAGTAGTGTTTGTGTTACTCAGATCCTGGGTCAGACGAAACAACCCAGTGTTTGAGTAGTTTTTGTGTTAATCAGATCCTGGGTCAGACGAAACAACCCAGTGTTTGGGTAGTTTTTGTGTTACTCAGATCCTGGGTCAGACGTAACAACCCAGTGTTTGGGTAGTTTTTGTGTTACTCAGATCCTGGGTCAGACGTAACAACCCAGTGTTTGAGTAGTTTTTGTGTTAATCAGATCCTGGGTCAGACGAAACAACCCAGTGTTTGAGTAGTGTTTGTGTTACTCAGATCCTGGGTCAGACGAAACAACCCAGTGTTTGGGTAGTGTTTGTGTTACTCAGATCCTGGGTCAGACGAAACAACCCAGTGTTTGAGTAGTGTTTGTGTTACTCAGATCCTGGGTCAGACGTAACAACCCAGTGTTTGAGTAGTGTTTGTGTTACTCAGATCCTGGGTCAGACGAAACAACCCAGTGTTTGAGTAGTGTTTGTGTTACTCAGATCCTGGGTCAGACGAAACAACCCAGTGTTTGAGTAGTGTTTGTGTTACTCAGATCCTGGGTCAGACGAAACAACCCAGTGTTTGGGTAGTGTTTGTGTTACTCAGATCCTGGGTCAGACGAAACAACCCAGTGTTTGGGTAGTGTTTGTGTTACTTAGATCCTGGGTCAGACGAAACAACCCAGTGTTTGAGTAGTGTTTGTGTTACCCTGATGTTATGATGGTAAAATATGTTCTCAGAACTGTACACTGATTGTTTATGGACAGGTTATAAAGCCAGTTTTCTGCTGATCAGTTCTTAAAAGATTTTTATTTCCCCCCAAAAATAGAGAATGTGTTTCATTGGTTCTTCATGGAACCGTTAATGCCAATAAAGAACCTTTAGAGAAATAAGAATTAGACTTTTTTTGGATATGAACATTTTGGGGGGAAATGTGCTTAACCCTCTGGGGGTCTTCGGTCATTTCTTACCTGAATTATTATTATTATTATTTTATTTTTTTAAAGTTAAAAATCGTAGCTTCATCAGAATGGTCCGAAACCTGGTGAGTTTATTGGTATACTTGGTATATGAACACCCAAAGTCTAAGAAAAGTCTTAAGTGGTCGTAAAAAAAATAGTCACACTCAGGGTCTTCGGGTCAAAAATGACCCCCATAGGAAATGAATGGGAAATTGGCAAAAATATGAAAATGCAGAGTTTTTTTTGTGCATCCAATCTACAAATCAGCCAGGATGCAGAAAAAAAGGACTCAACAGTGAAGATCTCTAAAACATCAAGAGTACAAAACAGACAAAAAAAACCTCACAAAAACACAATTAGCTTTTGGAATGGCATGCGTTAATTTGTGTGTGCGTGTGTTTTTGTGTGTATAAGTGTGTGTGTGTGAGTTTTTTTGTCTGTTTTTTACTCTTTATGTTTCACCCTTCACTGTTGAGTCCTTTTTTTCTGCATCCTGGCTGATTTGTAGATTGTATGCACACAAAAAACAAATTTCCCATTCATTTCCTATGGGGGTCATTTTTGACCCGAAGGCCCTGAGTGTGACCCATAAATGAAGAACCCCAGAGGGTTAATTGTAATGAAAGAGTCACAATGCAGGTTTAATTTCTGATTTTGGGGTGAAATGTGACCTGGGCATTTCTCAACAGGTCCTCTCTCCCTCCATGCCATGTGTTGTTCTGAATTTTTACCTGATTGGTTGTGTGTTTTGAGTCCGTTGCATGAGTGATGTTAAACTCTTGTTAAACTGATGATTTGTGGAGGACACTTGTGGTGAAGCTCATGGGGGCGGACAGCAGCACGAGTGGTAGATCGGTGCCATGTTTAGTATAGTCTAGAGTGCTGAGTAACCAGTAATTCATAAAATTGCCCTCTTTGTTATGATCATACTGGCTCCTTCAGGCCCCACACAGTTTGACATCCAATTCATGAGTATTTCACTGTCTTCAGTTAATGACCTGCACAACCAAAGCTGTTTTTTATTGCAGAAAGGCCTGTTGTAGATGATATTAAGCTCTTTTCTTTTTTTATCCCATCTTTCTCACTTATTTTTCCATAGAAATTCTTATGTTTCTGTGACCACACGGCCTGGAAAAAGCCATCTCGCTGTGAGGCGAGTTTGTCCCTGACCCTGTATCTCCCTCTTACCACATTTCCATCTCAAAGCCACTCACACACGTCTAATCATTTCACTTTTTCCTTGCGTGGCAGCGTTATTAAGAAGTTTAATTTGCTGAGGGCCCGGGCTCAGAGAGGAATTCAGGGAGAATTATTCCATTGATTCCCATTTAAACCACAGTCAAATCCTCGGTACTCTGATACGGAGACTAATGATGAAAGCATATAGACCTTAAAAACCCCAAACTCTAAAACTGTTCCAAAATGACTCGTGCATACACTAAAAAAAACGTGATATATTATATCTAGAAACTGGCCAAAATGTTTGATATATCATCTAATGGTGCAGGCTTCAGTCACAATGACTGTAAATGGAAAAGGTAGTGCTGGGCGACTTTTATTTTGGATGCGATTAATCACGATTAATTGATTGCCCAGCGCTAGTAAAAACCTCCAATCGTAAAAGGTTAATACGATGTTTAAGAAATCAAATTGCATGATTTAGCTTAGTCAACATTTCATCTAAATTGCAATTAACATCAAAATTCTAAGTTTCTAAGTTCTACTAACTTAATCGAAGAGTTTTTAATTAAAAAAATGCAACTGATTGCCTCACGTTTTTTTTAGTTCTGCTAACTTATTTAGGGTTTACGAACCATAAATTGGTTGCAAGTATGTTCTGATTGGATGACGTAAATCAACATACGCTCTAAAAAAAAAGGTTCTATATGGCACCAAAAATGGTTCTTGGCTCGTTATCATATCTTTTTAAATGCTATATAGCTCCAATTTTGGTGCTTCAGTGGTTCTTCAGAGGTTCTTCACTGGTTCTTTGACTAAGGTGCTATATAGCACCTCTAACTATGGTGCTATATAGCACCACTACCATATACAGAACATATTAAGATATGGTGCTATATAGCACCAAAAGTGGTTCCTCTATGATTACGATGAAGAACCATTTTTGGTGCCATAAAGAACCTTTTTTTTTTTTAAGTGTAGCTATGTATCCATCCACCTATTTTTTTAGGGCTGGCTATCGATTCAGATGTTCCGGTTCGATTCTCAATGAATATAGATTTAATACAAATACTATATTTATAAATAAAAAAAAGAAATTAAGAGCCTCAAACCTGTATATTAAACTCTTTTTATTTTAGGTACACTTGGGTACATTAAAACAGAACCCATCTCTATATTTCTAATGCATACAATTATGTTAAATACAATACAATTTTGATGCAACGTTATTCTAAAAAAATTATCTGAATCAGTGAGTCGAATCATGATTCGGATCGCGTGTCAAACCGCCAAACTGCTGTAGTCAAGTGACTTTGGCGATTCAAACTGCTGATTCGACTCACTGATTCATAACGCTTCGAAGCTTCATGATGCCTTGTTTTGAAATCGGTCTTCATGATATAAGTCGTTATTTAGGGGTTTTTTTGCGCACAAAAACTATTCTCGTCACTTTATAAAGTTATTGTAGAACCGCTGTAGTGAGATGGACTTTGTAACGACGTCTTTAGTGTCTTTTAAGGGTCTTGAGAGTGTAAAGTGCATTGAGCCAATGGAGGCCTTTCAGAGCATCAGATTTACACTAAAATATCTTCATTTGTGTCTGAAGATGAACGGAGGTCTGACGGGTGTCGAACGACATGAGGGTAAGTAATTAATGACAGAATTTTCATTTTTGGGTGAACTAACCCTTTAAGTGAATGCTCAAGTACAATGATCATAACGCAAGGCAAGCATTTGCATGTGTGTGTGATCTATTTTTAGTGTTTGTGTGCTCGGCTGTGGGGGTGTTGCAACGTCTGGGTGATGTCTCATCAAATGGTTCCGCAGATTTGTAGCATTTCACCTCAGCATTACAAACATCGACAACGCACCGAAATCCGCCATTTAAGCTCTGAATAAATGAATGAATGAATGACAGGCGCGCCTCTCGCTCCTCTGTAACATCGCGGAAGGCAAATAAGAGGGTGACATCTAGTGGAGAAGACTAGTAATTAGATTCACGTTAATCTTATGTTCAATGTTTGCGTAAATAAATGCCCAACCCTACTATTTTTTATGCACATATTAGGATATCGCCGGATGGAAACGGCAAGATGCGCATCCATTTTTAAAATGTGCATAAAAAGTGTAAGCACTCAATTGAAGTGGATACATTTTTTTTAAAGACATGCTCATAAACTATGATGGAAACACATTAACCGAATAAATCCCTCATAATCTCACATGTCTTTGCCTCAGCAGAGGCTGTGATTGGATAACTGAACTTACCAGCGGACCAATGGCATCGCAGCATCTCAGATGTTGGTTTGGTGGCCCTGAAACGTGTCAAAGTGTCATCAGAATGATTTGGTTTAATTCCTTCAGATGCATCTCACACGATTGCGTTTCCAAACACCAGCATCCCAACGCGTTTATTGTGTTTATAAGGCGCGACTCATTTATGATGGAGGGAAAAAGATCCCGATTGCAGCAACTGCCATTTTTATTACTGATATTTTGTGGCAATTTCCCAGGAAGTGACAATTTTTTTTTCTTGGAATGGAAGCAATGCTTTATTCACAAATGTTTTATGCGATATACCAATTTTGTTCAGTGCAAATAATACGAATTTTGTCGTCTGGCTATCACCAGACAAAGCTCAATTTAAGATTGAACATTGGTCTGGGTAGTTTGCTATGTATGTTCTACTGCACAAGAGGCGTGCATAAATGAAATGACTCTACAATTGGATAGTCCTTCAACCTATCAGACCACAAGAGGCGTGATCAACGGGCATAGATCCATCCCTTCCCTATCCATCATCATGTTAAACCCGCCAATATCGCGCCAAGTCTGTGATTGGTTCCCGCAAATGTGTGAAAGAAGCAGTAGAAATTAATGTACATGCTTCCAGACTGAGTTGCAGGGCGAAATCAAATTGCCGGCAGATCAGGCTGGGTCTACGAATTTTGTACAGTTTGTGATGGTGTGTTTGAACCGCTGATTTACATCAATACATATTGATGTAGATTATTGGGGAAAACCACTTTTTGACTCCTCAAACGCCCTTCATTAACACGATAATCAAGTTTTTAACAACCCATTACCTCGCCCAGAGAGGAAGACTTCTCAATGTAAAATTCAAAAATAGAAAAGATAAAAAAACACTAAAAGTTTCTCTAATTATAGATTCCTTCCTTTCCACTTTGAAGGAAGCTGTTAGTGGGGATAAAGCGTTTACAGCTCTTCAGAGTGATAAAGGATATCCCAATAAACGACTTCTCTTTACACACCACCGCTGCACCTCTCCTTTCAATTTCAGCCTGTTCAGGGTGTGGGATTTCTGATCCTCAAAGGGAAATAGGAAAGCTATTAGCACAAATGGGGAAACCACATGCAAATGGTTGGGAAGGCAGTTCCCTCAAACTGCGCTGAGCCCTCCACATGTGGCACTGCGCTCCACGGTTTATATCTTTGCGTTTGCAGTAAATTTTGTGAAGGCACACCCATTTTCAACCTTATTTTCTTTTTTCTTTTACTATCTTACACACTGTGAAATGCAACGGTGATTCTAACCAACACTTCGTTGACTTTACTTACCCCCGGTTTCATAGACAAGACTTCTAGTCCCAGACTAAAATGCATGTTTGAACTGTTTTACCTGAAAGTAACTTGCACTGATATATCTTAAAATATGCCAATGCCATTGTTTTGTCTCAAACCAGTAATGTTTTTTTCTACGACACATTTAAAAGACCTAATCATGGCTTAGTCTAAGCCCTGTCTGTGAAACCGGGCCTTATCTGTAATAATGTAATAATCTGTACTATTCACATACTATGCCTTTTTTACTCAGAAAACTCAAATTCAGATTAATTGATTGGTTTGAGTGCCATTTTGTCAAGCAAAAAAACAAAATTTCACTAATTTCCTCCACTTTTCTGTTTGCATTCACTGATTTCCCAAAGTCATCTTACATTTTTTAAATCACCAACACAACTGAAAAGTTTGAGAGAACATCACATGACTTCATAAATTGATGTTTTAGTTTAAATTCACCATTATGGTGATCAGTGTTCCCTTTGGTTGGGCACTTGGAACTTCATTTACATGATTGTAATTCTCTTCCTGTTGATGCAATGCGATGCAACAAGAAATCAGTTATACAGAATAATATAAGAGTTCAGATGCAAACGTCGCTAAACGCCACCTCCGTCAAAAATGAGATAATGATATTGAGCGAATTCTCGCTGTTCATAGTATACGTTTATCAAATACTTTCACTTCAAATCCGCTAAATCCCAGCGTCAGCCCATTCAGAAATACCAGTTTGTTGGCAGAAACCTCTAAACTCCTCTAAAGTCCACAGAAACCATGAATCCAATGAATGACGCTGTGCGAAAGAGTCGTCTTTTATTTGCCAAGCTTACATTGTTACAGTTGCAATGACAGGATTCTGTGAGTGGCAAGTAAACACATCAGTGTTCCTTGTGCTTCTGTAAAACTGTGGATGTGGCCGTCACTTTAGATCACAGCTCCCCCTTCTGTGTGGATCAGTTTCTTCATTGTTACATTTTGAATTCTGCTTTCATCATTTGCAATGTTTTCAGTTGCATCTTTAGTGATTTTGCAGCTGTTTACTATGTCTTTTTGTCCAAGCAGGGGGACTTAGAGGTTTTTGCAAAAAAGCACACATGGACGTAGCTGGTTTTGCAGCTAAAGACAAGTTAAAGGGTTAGTTCACCCAAAAATGAAAATTCTGTTATTAATTACTTACCCTCATGTCGTTCGACACCCGTCAGTCCTCCGTTCATCTTCAGACACAAATGAAGATATTTTAGTGTAAATCTGATGAATCTGAAAGGCCTCCATTGGCTCAATGCACTTTACACTCTCAAGACCCTTAAAAGGTACTAAAGACGTCGTTACAAAGTCCATCTCACTACAGTGGTTCTACAATAACTTTATGAATCGGCGATAATAGTTTTTGTGCGCAAAAAAAACCTAAATAACGACTTTCAAAACAAGGCATCATGAAGCTTCGAAGCGTTATGAATCAGTGAGTCGAATCATGATTCGGATCGCGTGTCAAACCGTCAAACTGCTGAAATTTGGCGATTCAAACCGCTGAATCGACTCACTGATTCATAACGCTTCGAAGCTTCGTGATTCCGTGTTTTGAAATCGTCATCACTATGTAAGTCGTTATTTAGGGGTTTTTTGCGCACAAAAACTATTCTCGCTGATTCATAAAGTTATTTTAGAACCGCTGTAGTGAGATGGACTTTGTAACGACGTCTTTAGTACCTTTTAAGGGTCTTGAGAGTGTAAAGTGCATTGAGCCAATGGAGGCCTTTCAGAGCCATCAGATTTACACTAAAATATCTTCATTTGTGTCTGAAGATGAACGGAGGTCTTACGGGTGTCGAACGACATGAGGGTAAGTAATTAATTACAGATTTTTCATTTTTGGGTGAACTAACCCTTTAAATTTGTTAAATACTCATGAATTGACTAAAGCATGGGCGTCACTTGGCCCTTTTCAGAGGACTTCCGCCTCCCTAAAAAATGTGGAATTAACCTTTCAAACATATGAAACTGGCGGGAAGCTTCGGCTTCGTCCTGTCTTTTAATCTGCGTTAATCAGCTGTTCTTCAATCCGCAGAGCGCACGTCAGAAGCAGAGGTGTGTGTGTTGATCTGAGCTCTCATTGGTCTGTCACCGCTCGTCAATCTCAACATATTTGAGAAAACCAATCAAATCAGAGTAGGCGGGCTTTATGTTCACAGAAGCTGCTGAGGCTGAGCTCGAATTTTAGCAGCGCGACTCGACGTCAAGTGCGAGATATGAAGCTAAACTAAACATTTCATATTTGACAGCTGCTTCCGTAAGTCAGAAATGTTAAACAAATGACAAAAATATTCATGCAAATTAATAAACTTTTGTCTAATTTCGCCATTTTGATTTGAAATAGGCCTATGTAATGTAATTTATAATATAATTAACAAACAAGAAATATTAACAAAGTAATTAGTAATAAATGTGCATATTGTAAATTAATAATTCCATGTGTAGCTCTCAGTAAATAAAGATAAGATATAATACATAAGATTAGTAATGAATGTGTGCATATTGTGAATTAATTTAATACATTTAGTTACCTAGCTTTCCTGTTAGCCTTCAGTAAATCAACGTGTCTACGAAAATGATTCATAAAACATAAATATCAGTTAAACATATGTTTACTGTCTTCACTGACAAAAATGGAGAATCTTTTTCAGTCATATCTGCCCACTGACATGGTTTTCAAGCTATTGTTATCAAATTTTGGGGCGTTCAGAACATCTTAAAACACAAATATGTATCATAGAAATCTAAATGTTCTCGAGGGGCCATGCCCCAGAACCCCCCTAACCTCACATTTGGGATCTCAGTGATTATATATGAAGGTATTTAAGGGATGTACAATATGGTCATGCAGAATAAGGCATTAATATTTGCTTTATAAGTAATAATAAACAGCCAATATCCTAATAAGCTACTAGTTAATAGTGAGAATTGGACCCTAAACTAAAGTGTTACCATTTTTTTTCCGATATCCTCACAGGGGCTGAGCCGCCCTAAAATGAAAATCGCCCATGGACTAAAGTTACTTTTTTTTTTTTAAATAAAGCATTTCAATAACTGACTAATAACCCTTTTATTGCTATTAAAGTGAAATTACTGAACCTAAACATAGGAGCCTGATTTTAAAAAAAAGAAAAGAAAAAAAAGCTAATTTAAAAGAAAACATGTCAGATGGACTTTTTGCATCTGAACTCTTCATATATTACATTACATTGCACATTATATATATACATATTATATTACATATATTATATTTAGTAATATTTTATGTTATTGTTAACACTTATGTCATAAACACCTTGTGAAACTTTTATTTGGGTTGATATGATTCCTCGATATTTGTGCAATTGATCACACACAGATGTCAACATTCAGCAAAACAACAATGGTAGCAATTACATTTTATTTAAAGTAAATTATCAAAATCAGTTCTTTTAGAACTCTTGTGTAAGTGAACATGCTAGTCAGTACAACATACTATTCCTTTAATCAGCTTGCTTGCTTTTTTTAAGTAAGTCTAACTAATTAGATTGTATAGCTTTGTGTGCATCATACATTCTCACAGAACTACGTTCAAAATGCACAAGGAGGATTGGTGCAAATACTGTTGGTTTTGATTGCATGCTTGTTGATAATGCAGATAAATCAAGCATTTTGAGGCTTTCATGACTTGCCACATTGCAAGTCATTTCTTCTTTAGTGAATCATTTTATTCTTCCAGTTGCATCACTGTGTTTTAGTCACTCATGTCTTTGCATATGTTTCCGTTCATTTGAGAAGGAAAGTCATGAGCAGACGAGACTTGAGATAAACGCATGAATGGAAATGTATTAGGCCATCCCAACCAAATACACATGCATTAGTGTTTGGAAAACTGGAAATGATTCCTATAGCGTGCATGAACCCTTCTCCGGTCTACGGGGTCTTTTCTGACCCCAAAGGACGTTTGCTCAAATAAAAAACATTTTTCCCTTTGTCCAAATGGCATGAGACTTTGTACGGTGGTCAACACTCTCTAGATCTACGAATAAAAAAATAAATTGGATTGAAATCTGTTTTCATGTTCGTGTGACAAAAAAGTCACACTCAGAAACAGAAACAACACACATACAGAAATGAAGTGGCACACTTCCAACAATGCATAAAACATCCACAATGCAAAATGATCATGCTCACACACACACACACACACACACACACACACACACAGGAATACATTTGTTATTGCTGTTCAGTTCATTGCATTTTGATGTTCGTGTTGTGTATTTTTTACTCAATGTGTAATATAACTGTTCATTTCTGTTACAGTGAGTAACTGAAGTGAAGATTACATTTGTAGAATTATAAGAAAATCAGATGTTTGAAATAAATGATAAACTCTAAAAACTTTTCTCTTGTTCAGGTTTTGATTGTAATGATAAAGTAACATCATTGAAAATAAGATTTTTCCAGTACAAAAAAATGCTAAACTTTGACAGAATTAATTTTATTTGTTATAAATGTGATTTCATAACATTTAGATATGAATCCAACTGAAAAATACTAAGATGTCTTTCAGTCAAATAGTGGAGCTCTGCAGACATATTTATTTTATTTTAAAACTGTATTTTCCAAAAGATGGGTAAAAGTCTTACACTAAACCATGTCAAATTATCCATGTTATCCCCACGAATGAAAGTTAGAAATTTGTGTCTTTTATAAAGTGAATTTTACAAAAAAAAATGGATTTTGTGTGAAAATCCATTAAAAAAATATATATTTAAAAATGTATTTATATAAATTAAAAAATTATTATAAATAGTCCAAAAACTGCACAGATGTGGAGTAAAAACATTAATAAAAAAATAAAAATAAAAAATTGTTTTGTTACAAAATGACATTTTGTTGCCTGGGGTCTGTGGAGAGCCCAAAGACCCTGAGTGTAATTCCCAAATGAAGGGTTAAAAGGGTCTAAATAATGTTCCTATCTCATCTCTCCCCATACAAGCAAACACAGGTGAGTTTACAGTCTTTTTTACTACGGATGACTGTGGATTAAGGGTCCAAAAATGACCTAATCTAACATTTAAATCTGCCAATAAATCACTGTGTGGTCTTTGTGCAGTGTTTCTGACAGCAGCGTGATTCATGTCGTTAGAAATAACACTGCCCCCTATGGCACCAATCTAATTAGCCAGTGCAGTTCAATACTATGATTGCAGAAATTAATGTGTTGCGTGATTGTGTGTGTGTGTGTGTGTGTGTGTGTGTGTATTTCACTGTGTGCTTGACGAGGTAGAGACACAGGGTCAGTTGAAGAGCAGACTGCTAAATATAGTCTGTGTGTTACTGTAAGGGCCAAACTCTCACAAACTACAAGCTTGCTCTGACCATGCCTTGTAATTGAGGGGAGAAAATAAAGAATGAAATTACATGTTTATTTTTGAAAACAATTTTAATCTTCTCTCCCCTCATTTTGGAAAAAGCAACACCCACAAGGACACTCAAAACCAAGATGGGCTGTCGGAAGGCTGTTCCAACTGTTTATTCTCTTGATGGATGTCTGTAGGCCAGAGAAAAGACTCATAACAGCTGACAATGTCTGTGTGTGCTCGCAAACTGGCTGTTATGGGGGGGGTTTCAGGTCATACAGGTAAATAAAGAAAACAAAAGGATCACCTTTATTGCTCTAAACATTAAAGCATCTTTGACATGCATGCACTTGATAAATGACGTTTGTCTGCAGAGGTTGCGCAACACTATAGACATAATTTATCCTTTTAAATTGTTGTTTTTAAAGGGTTTTTCTTAACACAAATTGCATAAAATCATGGTGTAGAGATTATCTGAAAGATTGTTTTAGCCTTTAACTTGACAGGGTAACCGTACTTATACTTTCTGATTTGCTTCTCTAAGAATAAAAGGTCAAATTGGGTTATATGTAGACCTCTAGGGTGCTTTATTCAATTTTGAAGAACCCTTTATGCCAAAAAAAAAAAGTCTTAAATTATTGCATAATACTTGCATGTTTGATGGGTTATTTAATTTTTTATACACTCTAAAAAATGCTGGTTTAAAAATAACCCAAGTTGGGTTGAAAATGGACTAACCCAGCAATTGGGTTGTTTTAACCCAGTGGTTGGGTTGTTTTAACCTATAGCAGTTGAGTTGTTTTAACCCAGCGGTTGGGTTTAATGTTTGCTTAAAACAACCCAATTGCTTGGGTTATTTTTAACCCAGCATTTTTTAGACTGTAGTGGTTTAAATATGTTTATGAGCTGTTTAATTCATTAAATAAATGAATTAAAACTAAATGCATAAAATGATCCCATGATAAAGATTCTATATTTGAAGCGTCTGATGGAACCCTTTAATGTTCCATATAGAATATTATTAATTATATTTAGTCAAAGTTGTAAAAGACTTAAACCACCACCAACACTGTATGATTCACTTAATTTGATTGACATTGTCATTTATTTTTATCACATTATTTGAAATGTATCAGTAGCATTTTTATGAGCAGATTAATGAATAGTTATTAAATATAAAATAATGATATGCTTAACATGTGAAAACATTTCTTGCATGAAACTGCCTATAACTTGGTAGCACGAAGTGTGATATACATGTAGTCAAATAATAAATATGTTTGTAAACTGACATTCTATAAGCCTGTATGTTTGTGGGGAAATTCTTATTTATAATGGGTTCATTACTGATTTTTTCTAAAACGTTTTTTTTAATAATATATAACATATTGATAATAACTTTTTTTTTATAAGCAGCGATGAGGTCCTTTACTTTTACTAAAAGAATGTTACTTTTCTCTCTGTTCAACATGTTAGACACTTGCCTTTACAATATGGTAATATAGACTCAAGCACACATTGCAACATCTGCATATAAAGTAATATTGACAAATGTTGCTTCTCTTTCAAAATTTAAAAGGCTTTGCTAAATATTTAAAAATGTATGTTGTCAAAGCATATCAAGTTTATACACACACAACATATAGGCCTATAATGTGTGTGTGTGTGTGTGTGTGTGTGTGTGTGTGTGTGTGTGTGTGTGTGTGTGTGTGTGTGTGTATAATAGATATATAGATATAAAGATAAGTAATGACAACATCTATTTACATTACTTTTACTCATCAAAATAAGTTAAACTTATAGACTTTAAATGATTAAATGTATTTTTTACAGTATTCCAGAAATTAGTGAACACAGTTTTGATGGAAAACCAACATGCAAAACCACTGATAAAGAAAAAAAAACGTGTGCAATTCGTTGCTGTAGCCTACTGTACATCCTTGTACTATTCCCAGTTAAATGTGTGAATGTGAACATACATTTTAAACAAAACACAAAGGATTTTGTAAATTCAGGATATGTAAATCAATAATAATGTGATGAGTAATTACAGTATCTAGTCTACTGAATGTTCGCTGTTGCTATGGTTATTATGGTTCGTGAGTAGCAAGCATAGGCTATAGCGCGATTTAACTTTTGCGTTTAAAAGTTAAAAAAGAAAACTCTTTTAAAAAGTAGGCATATACACATTCAGCATATATATTTCAAAACAATACACACTTTTGAGGCCCCCCAATTTTAAATTTTAACTCTTTTGGGAGGTTTCATATGGACGGAAGCTTGTTGTGGTAATCGAGACTTTTTATCCCACATTTCTGACATTTTTTCCCTCAGAATTGGGAGTTTATATCTCAGAAATCTCGCTAGAATTGCGAGAAACACTCTAGACCAACGATCTGGGTTGTTTGGACAAACCAACCATTGGGTTTAAATTTGTAATTTAAAAATTTAACCAACGTTTAAAAATTTAAAACAACGGTTGGATTTGTCAAACCCCCCATAATTCGCAAAGTGTGTTATCTCTCTCTCTCTCTCTCTCTCTCTCTCTCTCTCTCTCTCTCTCTCTCTCTCTCTCTCTCTCTCTCTCTCTCTCTCTCTGTTATTAGGAGGCGGGTCTCCCGGGATCCAGGTCTCCTCATAGAACAGTCGCTGCGCTCGTGCGGAGTTTATTTCAGTCAGACTCACCGGACCGCGCGCTTCTCCCTCCTGCTTTTGGACTGAACTTCTCAGGACTGTTTCCTCCGGGATGGCCGCGTCGATTCTTGAGGTATGGAATACATAATCTGATCTGAGACCTGCTTATGTTAACAGTATTCTTTTATCGGATTTCTACACATATGTATTTGTGTCAAGGGAACTTATACAGTCGCATAACAAACAAAGTAGTTTGAATTATCACTTTATGGGTGTTTTTTCAGATAAGGTTTAAATATCATCTGATTTAGGTTATTCAGTTAAAAGTTATTGGATAGTTTCAAAAAATAAATTAATAGTAGAATGAACCATGCTGTGTTGTTTCAATACATATTTGGGTCAAATATGGGCAAACCCATCCGTTGGATTAAAAAATTTAATTTAAAAAATTTAACTAACTGTTGGGTTTGTCCACATCTGACCCAAACATGGGTTCAAACAACCCATCATTTTTTAGAGTGTAGAAAATGTAAATAAAACAATGAAATTAAGAAGTTTTCAAGGTTTTATTCTGTAGTTGTTTTATGTTACAGTGTTTTAAAGAACCCAGAAACCAATACACTGATCTCAATGACCTAGCTTAACTTAAGAACCATTGAGGAACCTTTATTGGGGATCAATATAAGCCAGTCTGTGACCTAGACAGTGAATTATGAAAAAACTCTGAGACTAGGACCTAAAACTCTTGCGGCGATGGTTTTGGATGAAGGCATCAAATGTAAGCTCCACGCAGTAATGGGGAGCAATTAACCTGGAAACGGGAGCAGAACTTGTGCCAAGATGAACCGCACACACTCAGCGGGAAATATCATCACACACACTGCGCCTTACTCATTAATTTATCATCACTTCCCAACGGAAAATGGGGTAGACCACTGCCACTCCAAATGAAAGCCAAGTCCAACTAGAGTCTGTAACTTTAAGGTGACATAAGTTAGGGTTTGGGGTGATCCTAAAAACGCCAATCAAGTCTTTAGTTTAACATTAGTTTAGTTTAATATTGAATTTAGTGTAAACATGGATCATGCTTAGTGAACGTCTCTGATCTCTAAATCATGTTGATTATTGCCTTTTTCTTGTGTTTATGTTTAAATGCACAGTTGACACAATGATTGACAACATAATTAGAGCATTCGAAACGAAACAATTGTTTATTCTTCTGAACAAAATCGTATTGCGCTTGTTTTTCATGGGCAGGTGATCACTATGGAGATGTAAACATGTTAAACAGGAAACTCCATGTGTGGTGACATTAATTATTGTGTTGTCAGTGGTGGTGCATATTTCTGTCTAGACTAATGGCGCAGGAAGGATGTTTGCGCAACCCTTTTTTATGGATGGCGTAGTTTCTGTTCTGATCAGTGCTCTCGTTCTCTTCTCAGGAGGAAACACGTTATGGATCCAGTCCCTTGGCTATGCTAACCGCGACCTGCAACAAATTCGGGAGCACCAGTCCAGTCCCAGACTCCGCCACGCCTGGTAAAGCGGGAAGCACAGCACCACTTAAGAAAGCCTACAGCATGACGTCTGAACTCAAGAATGGACGAGGCAATGAGGGCGTCGTGGACACTTACAGCGGCTCCTTCAGCTCCGCCGGAGGCTTGCTAACCCCAACCGGTAGCCCTCCACCCGCTCCTGTGGGAGCGTATGGCTCCGACTACATCCCGTTCTCCACCTTCCAGACCTCGAGTGCCTCTCAGGACCCTTCGCTCTTGGGGACCAAAGCCACTGCGGACTGCTTGGCTAGCGTCAACACCTACTTGGACATGACCCACCCCTACGGCTCATGGTACAAGAGCATCCATTCCGGAATCACGGCTGCACCTGCGAACGCCACGTCTTCTTGGTGGGACGTCCACACCAACTCAAACTGGCTTAGCGCTGGCCAACCTCAACCCGACGGCCTCCAAGCGCCCTTGCAACCGGTGGCTTCGCAAGCGTCCCTCAATCCCCAGATGCAAAGCTACACCCCAGATTTTACGCCTCTCAATCCGGCGCCTTACCCGTCCGTAGGTTTGAGCTCGTCCTCACACTTGCTCCAGTCCTCACAGCACATGATCCCACAGGACATGTACAAACCCAAGCCTGTTACCACTTCGGGAATCCTGGACAATTCCATGGGGCTCAAACCGACCCGAGGTTCGGGCGGATACACGGGCGGCTCTTCCACCGGAAGGTCCTCATGCGATTGCCCAAATTGCCAAGAGCTTGAAAGATTAGGGGCTTCAGCCGCATCCCTACGCAAGAAACCCGTGCACAGCTGCCACATTCCCGGCTGCGGAAAGGTCTACGGCAAGGCCTCGCATCTAAAAGCTCACCTGCGTTGGCACACGGGCGAAAGACCCTTCGTCTGCAACTGGCTGTTCTGCGGGAAGCGCTTCACCCGCTCCGACGAACTGGAGCGCCACGTCCGCACCCACACGCGAGAGAAGAAGTTCACGTGCCTCCTGTGCAATAAGCGCTTCACTCGGAGCGACCACCTCAGCAAACATCAGAAGACGCACACGGAAGCTAGCATGCAAGGGAAGGGACCGGAAGAGGAGGCCGAGCCCAGAGGACCCGAGGAGCCCACAGATTCCAGTAAAGTGGCTCCTGCGGGGGCCGACCCAACCATCGGTGGAGAAGAAAAGAGCAACGGTGTGGACAACAGCAGCGGACTTCTGGAGATTTAACCGCGGGCTGAAGACTCTGACGAGTGGAGCTACTGTTGCGTTGGTGCTAAGCTGCGTAAATAAACCTGTGCAAAAAAAAAAAATGATATACAGTGGCATGAAAAAGTATTGCAGAATCTGTGAAAATGCACTCAAAAAAAAAAAGGTTCTATATGGCACCAAAAAAGGTTCTTGGCTCGTAATCTTGGCTACAGCTATCCTGTAGCTCAAACAGTAGAGCATGCGCTAGCAACGCCTATGTCATGGGTTAGATTCCCAAGGAAAGCAAGAACTGACAAAATGTAAAATGTGTACCTTGAATGCAATGTAAGTCGCTTTGGATAAAAGCGTCTGCCAAATGCATAAATGTAAATGTAAATCATAGGGGAACCTTTTTTAGTGCTATATAACACCAATTTTGGTGCTTCAGTGGTTCTTCAGCAGTTCTTCAGAGGTGCTATATAGCACCTTAGTCAAAAAAAACGGTGAAGAACCGCAAAAGAACCACTGAAGCACCAAAAGTGGTGCTAAATAGCACTAAAAAAGGTTCCCCTATGATAACGACCCAAGAACTTTTTTTGGTGCCATATAGAACCTTTTTTTTTTTTTAGAGTGAGGGATCATACAAAATGCATGTTATTTTTTATTTAGTACTGTCCTGAATTAGATATTTTACATAATTTTTTTTTTTACATATAGTCCACAAGACTGAATTTATTAAAATAACCCTGATAAAAAGTTTCTGAAGCATTGATTCTCAGTGCTGTGTGTCGTTCCCTGGATGATCCACGGCTGTTTTTTTTGTTTTGTGATGGTTGTTCACGAGTCCCTTGTTTGTCCTGAGCAGTTAAACTGCCCAATGTTCTTCAGAAAAATCCTCCAGGTCCTGCACATTCACATCTTTTTTATATTTGAACCCTCTCCAGCGGTGACTGTATGATTTTAAGATCCATCTTTTCACACTGAGGACAATTGAGGGACTCAACTACTAAAAAAAAAGGTTGAAACATTCACTGATGCTCCAGAAGGAAACAATGCATTTAGAGCAGGGGGGTGAAAACTTTTGAACAGGATGAAGATGTAAAAAAAAATTCTTATTTTGTTTAAATATATATATATTTTTCATTTAGTACTGCCCTTCAGAAGCAACAGAAGATACTTCCAGGACAGTACTAAATAAAAAATAACATGCATTTTGTATGATCCCTCTTATTGAGTTAAAATTATTCCCATTTTCACAGATTCTGCAAACGGTTCACATACTTTTTCATGCCACTGTATATATTTTTGTGTTTTTTAGGAACTAGTGCTCCACCGAGTTTCATGAACACGTTTTCTAGACTGGCAGGTTTTGAAAGAAAAACTCAACATTTTGAGGAGTTTGAATTAATTTGTTGTACCTTTCCTTCTTTTCGACAACTTTCAGGGGCGTCTGTTTTAGAAGCCCAGCATTCATTGAGACATTTGGGCTTCCAACCGATGCACATTTCGTCCTTGTGATCGTAAAATTGATTTCTTTGTATTATTTTTTTAATTTGACTCGTTACTTTGATCTTCAGTTTTTAGGAGGCAATCTGGTGTACAGTGAGCAGTCATTATCGGTCCTGTCGCTTATCATTGTTTTATTTAATGTCCTATTTACATCAAATCTAATTTATGTTTTAAATTATGAGCAATGTTGTGTTTCACTGGTTTTGCTGAATGGAGGGAAACCACGAAGCAAGTCATTTATGAATAAATTAAGTCTTCTCATTCATGTGATGGTTTTATTTATGTTTTATTTCGACCGATTTTAAGTTCTTCAGAGTCTGATTTTTTTTATTTAAATCTTAAGACAGACATTTATGTATAAAACAGCATCTTTTGAGATAAATTGATTAAACTGACAACAGTTTTGCAACATTTGGAGGTTTTTATTATACTTTTTTTGTGTGAATTTCACAAAACATTTCAAGACTAGGTTCTATTTCACCTTAAAAACAAAAGAAAGAAATAAGAATATATAATTTTACAACCAAAATTTGGCCTGGATTTGGATTTTTCTCCTCAAATTATCATTAATTATCATTGCTGTAATAAAAAATATTGTCAATATATACGCAAAGGTTAATTGACATTAAAAATTGTAATTGTAAAGTATTTTTACATCACAAGAATGATAATAAATGTAAGTCTATGGAGAATTGGGAGTCAAAATGCAAAACATGTTTGTATTTCTTTTCATTTTGGGTTGAATTATGGCTTGTTGATGTGAGATTCAATGCATGTGTTTTTAATATACAGAAAAAGACATCTAACCCTCTGAAAGACATGCTGCGGATACAGCACTGAAATATTCACTGTTTGTGTAAAAATAATAATAATTGCAAGAAAACAACTTTATGTTCAGTCATGTTGTGAGGGTTTGGCATGGCTCGGCATATTGAATCCAGAAGCGCTGCATGTGGGATGCCATAAATCAAATGTATGAATGCTCAGAATAAGGCGACCACAAAGTGTGAGTAAAACCTTTTTTCTCCAACAATGAAGTGTCATTGCTTTGAATGTTTGGCCCGTGAATAATGGCTAACAGAGGGAAAGAATATAAAAATGGATATTTTCCTCATGCTCCTCACAATATTAGATTATGCATCTTTCTCTCGGGTTGCTTTGCTCCGTCAATCGTGCATCCTATGGCTCAACAAATGCTTTAATTAGTTTTTGCAGCACAAACAAAGCAGAGCTCTCAGTCAACACAAAGAGTCTCTCAGAAGGAAATTAAACCTCCCCCGCTGTCTGCGAGGACCAATTACCCCCATCTGCCCCACCACTGGACAATTACCCCCGCAGGACGGCCCACAGAAGTGATGATGTCCACTCATCTAACTCAAGCCCTTATACAGTGAGGGCTTTATCTCATTACAGCACTTGAAATATCTCCTTTTTATTCTTTACACATTTGTGCAATTAATTCAGCTCCGCAATCATTTTTGTAAATCTTATATTTTTATGAAATTAAATATAAATGAAAAAAATCTCCCACTTGTTCAGCAGTCTTGAGATGTTAGATTTCTTCCTTCACTCTAAAAACACCAGGCTGTTTTAACCCAAATTTGGGTTAAATATGGACAAACCCAACTGTTGGGTTAAAATTTAAACATTTAGCCCAGTGGTTGGGTTTGTCCATATTTGACTCAAATTTGGGTTAAACAACCCAGTGTTTTTATTTATTTATTATATATATATATATATATATATATATATATATATATATATATATATATATATATATATATATATATATATATATATATATATATATATATATATATATATATTTTATAGTTTATTTTATTTTTAATGAGATTACACTCAATTACAAAAAATGTAACCCTATTAGCGATTGGGTTGTTTTAACCGAGCAATTGTGTTGTTTTAAGCAAACAATTAACCCAACCGCTGGGTTAAAACAACCCAATTGCTGGGTTTGTCCATTTTCAACCCAATTTGGGTTGTTTTTAGTTGACATTTTTTAGAGTGTAGCCCAGTGGTTGGGTTTGTCCATATTTGACTCAAATTTGGGTTAAAACAACCGAGTGTTTTTATTTATTTATTTTTTAAATAGTTTATTCTATTTTTAATGAGATTAGAGACTCTGCCACTGGATTGACTCACTGAAATAACTAAACAAGGAAACAAGTCTTATACAGTGAGGGTTTTTATTTATTTATTTATTTATTATATTTTATTACAGCACTCGTCTCGTAAACCAGCACTTGAAAGTTCTCTTTTTTATTTATTTATTTATTTGTTTTACATATATCTGCAATTAATTCAGCTTGGCAATAGGTGTACCTAATGTGTATCTATTTTTGTTTTTATCAACCTTATTTTTAAACTCTTATTTGTATAGAATTTTTATAAAATTCAAGAATAAAGTCAAAACATTTCTCACGTACATTGTTAGAATCTTAAGAGTCATGTTTGAGAATTGCAATTAGATTATTTTTATTTTATTTTATAGGACAGTCTCCATCACTGACCACTGAAATAACAAAAGAGTTTAAGGAAATTATCAAGTCCTTATATAGTGAGTGATTTTACTTTTATTTATATTTTCATTTATGTTTATTTTATTACCGTACTCGAGAGGCAACACTTGAAAATTTCATTTTTTATTCTTTACAAATCACTTCGATGAATTCACCTCAGCTATAAATGCTTAATGCGTATGTATTTTTAGTTTTTATAAACCTTATATTGAAATTCAAGATTAAAGTTTAGTGACAGGTTGGCGTCAATATGTTTGCATATGTAAATAAAATGCATTATTTTATTTTATTTTAGAGGAGAAGCTGCATCAAATGATCAAGTCCTTATATAGTCAGTGATTTTACTTATTGTTTTTCATTTATTTAGAGGAAACACTTGAATTTTTTTTTTATTCTTTACAAATTACTTCAATTAATTCCCCTCATCCTAATGTATATCTATTTTTAGTTTTTATAAACCTCATATTTTTATGAAATTCAAGATTAAAGTTTTAAGATTTCTCTCTTACATTATCAGAATGTTCCACATTCAGAATCTTAAGTGACAGGATGGCGTCAACATGTTTTATTATATATATAAATATATATATATTAGGGCTGTCAAAAGATTAATTGCGATTAATCGCATCCAAAATAAAAGTTTGTGTTTAAATACTATATGTGTGTGTACTCTGTTAATTATTATTTATATATAAATACACACACAAGCATGTATATATTTAAGAAAAATATATAATTTTTATATATAAAACATTTATATTTATATATATTATAGATTATATAAATGTATATACAGTATATACATGCAAATATTTCTTAAATATATACATGAATGTGTGTGTATTTATATATAAATAATAATTAATAGAGTACACACACATATATTATGTAAACACAAACTTTTATTTTGGATGCGATTAATCTTTTGACAGCCCTAATATATATATATATATACTGTATATATGGTAAATATTTTTGGATTAGAGCAATGGGCTTTTCCTGTGTCTGTCTGGATTACAAAGATGACGAGATATGAAGCTGTGAATTGCGGAAGCATCACACACATCTCAGACATAAGCACACGGCCTACATCTATATGATCAAATCCCCTTCATAAAGTGTGCTCTCGTCTCATCCAACTCCTCTTTTGGGATGTATGGTTCTAATTTACTGGCTCTAATGAGCTGGAGTTGAGGTCAGCTGGTATAAAGCGTCCCGGGGCCGGCTCTGTCATCAGGGCCTGACATGTTTATGGTGGTCTGAAGTGGGCTGGCGGTCAGCTTTAAAGACACGGGCGGAGGGTTGGGTGGGGTGTGTGTCCGTGGGTGGGGGTGTAGGTGGTTTATATGGGGGGTACAGGAGGGTCCGTGGCTTCTGACTCGGGCTCTACTATTATTTTTGAACTTTTATACTCCCCTGTGGTGGCGGTAACCTTGTTTTATTTTTATATCTTTATGTTGGAGGGGGGAAAAAAGAAAGACGAGGATCTGCCTTGAGTGAAGCCATAAAAAGATAAATATACTCAGAGCCATGAGAGAAAAAGAGAAGCACATACTCCTCCCGGTCACTGCATGGCTAAATACTAACTAGATTTTTACCATTTCTTGTGCATGACTTGTTGTGAGTGCTTGCCAGGGCTTTGCAGTTGGGAAGGTGTTCTGAGGAGGTTTAGCACAAAGAGTGTGGAATGAGTTATGTTATGGTGCTGGTCAATATAAATCACCAAAATCCGTAAAACAAACATTTAAAAACATATTTAACTACTGTTCTGTAAATGTTATAAACCCTATTGTAACTGGATGAGGCAAAAGCAATGCCAAGATCATGGGTTCGATTCCCGGGGAAATTGCACGGCCATCTATGTGTAAATTTCTTTGGATGAAAGAATCTGCCAAATGCATGAATTTAAACACTTTTAGTTGGTGTTTATATTGTATTGCAAAACACTTTTGCTGATGTTGAGGTGGGATACGGGTAGGGTTAGGGACAGGTGTGGTGGTATGGGTAAGTTTAAGGGTAGGGTTATGGACAGGTGTGGTGGTGTGAGTAAGTTTAAGGGTAGGGTTAGGGACAGGTGTGGTGGTGTGGGTAAGTTTAAGGGTAGGGTTAGGGACAGGTGTGGTGGTGTGGGTAAGTTTAAGGGTAGGGTTAGGGACAGGTGTGGTGGTGTGGGTAAGTTTAAGGGTAGGGTTAGGGACAGGTGTGGTGGTGTGGGTAAGTTTAAGAGTAGGGTTGGGGACAGGTGTGGTTGTGTGGGTAAGTTTAAGAGTAGGGTTAGGGACAGGTGTGGTGGTGTGAGTAAGTTTAAGGGTAGGGTTAGGGACAGGTGTGGTGGTGTGGGTAAGTTTAAGGGTAGGGTTAGGGACAGGTGTGGTGGTGTGGGTAAGTTTAAAGGTAGGGTTAGGGACAGGTGTGATGGTGTGGGTAAGTTTAAGGGAAGGGTTGGGGACAGGTGTGGTGGTGTGGGTAAGTTTAAGGGTAGGGTTAGGGACAGGTGTGGTGGTGTGAGTAAGTTTAAGGGTAGGGTTAGGGACAGGTGTGGTGGTGTGAGTAAGTTTAAGGGTAGGGTTATGGACAGGTGTGGTGGTGTGGGTAAGTTTAAGGGTAGGGTTAGGGACAGGTGTGGTGGTATGGGTTAGTTTAAGGGTATGGTTAGGGAAAGGTGTGATAGTGTGGGTAAGTTTAAGGGTAGGGTTAGGGACAGGTGTGGTGGTGTGAGTAAGTTTAAGGGTAGGGTTGGGGACAGGTGTGGTGGTGTGGGTAAGTTTAAGGGTAGGGTTGGGGACAGGTGTGATAGTGTGGGTAAGTTTAAGGGTAGGGTTAGGGACAGGTGTGGTGGTGTGAGTAAGTTTAAGGGTAGGGTTAGGGACAGGTGTGGTGGTGTGGGTAAGTTTAAGGGTAGGGTTAGGGACAGGTGTGGTGGTGTGGGTAAGTTTAAGGGTAGGGTTATGGACAGGTGTGATGGTGTGGGTAAGTTTAAGGGTAGGGTTAGGGACAGGTGTGATGGTGTGGGTAAGTTTAAGGGTAGGGTTAGGGACAGGTGTGGTGGTGTGGGTAAGTTTAAGGGTAGGGTTAGGGACAGGTGTGGTGGTATGGGTAAGTTTAAGGGTAGGGTTAGGGAAAGGTGTGATGGTGTGGGTAAGTTTAAGGGTAGGGTTAGGGAAAGGTGTGATGGTGTGGGTAAGTTTAAGGGTAGGGTTAGGGACAGGTGTGGTGGTGTGGGTAAGTTTAAGGGTAGGGTTAGGGACAGGTGTGGTGGTGTGGGTAAGTTTAAGGGTAGAGTTGGGGACAGGTGTGATGGTGTGGGTAAGTTTAAGGGTAGGGTTAGGGACAGGTGTGGTGGTGTGGGTAAGTTTAAGGGTAGGGTTAGGGACAGGTGTGGTGGTGTGGGTAAGTTTAAGGGTAGGGTTATGGACAGGTGTGATGGTGTGGGTAAGTTTAAGGGTAGGGATAGGGACAGGTGTGATGGTGTGGGTAAGTTTAAGGGTAGGGTTAGGGACAGGTGTGGTGGTGTGGGTAAGTTTAAGGGTAGGGTTAGGGACAGGTGTGGTGGTATGGGTAAGTTTAAGGGTAGGGTTAGGGAAAGGTGTGATGGTGTGGGTAAGTTTAAGGGTAGGGTTAGGGAAAGGTGTGATGGTGTGGGTAAGTTTAAGGGTAGGGTTAGGGACAGGTGTGGTGGTGTGGGTAAGTTTAAGGGTAGGGTTAGGGACAGGTGTGGTGGTGTGGGTAAGTTTAAGGGTAGGGTTGGGGACAGGTGTGATGGTGTGGGTAAGTTTAAGGGTAGGGTTAGGGACAGGTGTGGTGGTATGGGTAAGTTTAAGGGTAGGGTTATGGACAGGTGTGATGGTGTGGGTAAGTTTAAGGGTAGGGTTAAGGACAGGTGTGATGGTGTGGGTAAGTTTAAGGGTAGGGTTAGGGACAGGTGTGGTGGTGTGGGTAAGTTTAAGGGTAGGGTTAGGGACAGGTGTGGTGGTGTGGGTAAGTTTAAGGGTAGGGTTAGGGACAGGTGTGATGGTGTGGGTAAGTTTAAGGGTAGGGTTAGGGACAGGTGTGATGGTGTGATGGTGTGGGTAAGTTTAAGGGTCGGGTTAGGGACAGGTGTGATGGTGTGGGTAAGTTTAAGGGTAGGGTTAGGGACAGGTGTGGTGGTGTGGGTAAGTTTAAGGGTAGGGTTAGGGACAGGTGTGGTGGTATGGGTAAGTTTAAGGGTAGGGTAAGGGACAGGTGTGGTGGGATGGGTAAGTTTAAGGGTAGGGTTAGGGACAGGTGTGGTGGTATGGGTAAGTTTAAGGGTAGAGTTAGGGAAAGGTGTGGTGGTATGGGTAAGTTTAAGGGTAGGGTTAGGGACAGGTGTGGTGGTATGGGTGAGTTTAAGGGTAGAGTTAGGGACAGGTGTGGTGGTATGGGTAAGTTTAAGGGTAGAGTTAGGGACAGGTGTGGTGGTATGGGTAAGTTTAAGGGTAGAGTTAGGGACAGGTGTGGTGGTATGGGTAAGTTTAAGGGTAGGGTTGGGGACAGGTGTGGTGGTGTGGGTAAGTTTAAGGGTAGGGTTAGGGACAGGTGTGGTGGTATGGGTAAGTTTAAGGGTAGGGTTAGGGACAGGTGTGGTGGTATGGGTCAGTTTAAGGGTAGGGTTAGGGACAGGTGTGGTGGTGTGAGTTAGTTTAAGGGTAGGGTTAGGGACAGGTGTGGTGGTGTGGGTAAGTTTAAGGGTAGGGTTAGGGACAGGTGTGGTGGTGTGGGTAAGTTTAAGGGTAGGGTTAGGGACAGGTGTGGTGGTGTGAGTAAGTTTAAGGGTAGGGTTAGGGACAGGTGTGGTGGTGTAGGTAAGTTTAAGGGAGGGTTAGGGACAGGTGTGGTGGTGTGGGTAAGTTTAAGGGTAGGGTTAGGGACAGGTGTGGTGGTGTGAGTAAGTTTAAGGGTAGGGTTATGGACAGGTGTGGTGGTATGGGTAAGTTTAAGGGTAGGGTTAGGGACAGGTGTGGTGGTGTGGGTAAGTGTAAGTGTAGGGTTAGGGACAGGTGTGGTGGTGTGAGTAAGTTTAAGGGTAGGGTTAGGGACAGGTGTGGTGGTGTAGGTAAGTTTAAGGGTAGGGTTAGGGACAGGTGTGGTGGTGTGGGTAAGTTTAAGGGTAGGGTTAGGGACAGGTGTGGTGGTGTGAGTAAGCTTAAGGGTAGGGTTATGGACAGGTGTGGTGGTATGGGTAAGTTTAAGGGTAGGGTTAGGGACAGGTGTGGTGGGATGGGTAAGTTTAAGGGTAGGGTTAGGGACAGGTGTGGTGGTGTGAGTAAGTTTAAGGGTAGGGTTATGGACAGGTGTGGTGGTATGGGTAAGTTTAAGGGTAGGGTTATGGACAGGTGTGGTGGTGTGGGTAAGTTTAAGGGTAGGGTTATGGACAGGTGTGGTGGTGTAGGTAAGTTTAAGGGTAGGGTTAGGGACAGGTGTGGGGGTGTAGGTAAGTTTAAGGGTAGGGTTATGGACAGGTGTGGTGGTGTAGGTAAGTTTAAGGGTAGGGTTAGGGACAGGTGTGGTGGTGTAGGTAAGTTTAAGGGTAGGGTTAGGGACAGGTGTGGTGGTGTAGGTAAGTTTAAGGGTAGGGTTAGGGACAGGTGTGGTGGTGTGAGTAAGTTTAAGGGTAGGGTTATGGACAGATGTGGTGGTGTAGGTAAGTTTAAGGGTAGGGTTAGGGACAGGTGTGGTGGTGTAGGTAAGTTTAAGGGTAGGGTTATGGACAGGTCTGGTGGTGTAGGTAAGTTTAAGGGTAGGGTTAGGGACAGGTGTGGTGGTGTAGGTAAGTTTAAGGGTAGGGTTATGGACAGGTGTGGTAGTGTAGGTAAGTTTAAGGGTAGGGTTAGGGACAGGTGTGGTGGTATGGGTCAGTTTAAGGGTAGGGTTAGGGACAGGTGTGGTGGTGTGAGTAAGTTTAAGGGTAGGGTTAGGGACAGGTGTGGTGGTGTAGGTAAGTTTAAGGGTAGGGTTAGGGACAGGTGTGGTGGTGTGAGTAAGTTTAAGGGTAGGGTTAGGGACAGGTGTGGTGGTGTAGGTAAGTTTAAGGGTAGGGTTAGGGACAGGTGTGGTGGTGTAGGTAAGTTTAAGGGTAGGGTTAGGGACAGGTGTGATGGTGTGAGTAAGTTTAAGGGTAGGGTTAGGGACAGGTGTGGTGGTGTGAGTAAGTTTAAGGGTAGGGTTATGGACAGGTGTGGTGGTATGGGTCAGTTTAAGGGTAGGGTTAGGGACAGGTGTGGTGGTGTGAGTAAGTTTAAGGGTAGGGTTAGGGACAGGTGTGGTGGTGTAGGTAAGTTTAAGGGTAGGGTTAGGGACAGGTGTGGTGGTGTGGGTAAGTTTAAGGGTAGGGTTAGGGACAGGTGTGGTGGTGTGAGTAAGCTTAAGGGTAGGGTTATGGACAGGTGTGGTGGTATGGGTAAGTTTAAGGGTAGGGTTAGGGACAGGTGTGGTGGGATGGGTAAGTTTAAGGGTAGGGTTAGGGACAGGTGTGGTGGTGTGAGTAAGTTTAAGGGTAGGGTTATGGACAGGTGTGGTGGTATGGGTAAGTTTAAGGGTAGGGTTATGGACAGGTGTGGTGGTGTGGGTAAGTTTAAGGGTAGGGTTATGGACAGGTGTGATGGTGTGGGTAAGTTTAAGGGTAGGGTTAGGGACAGGTGTGATGGTGTGATGGTGTGGGTAAGTTTAAGGGTCGGGTTAGGGACAGGTGTGATGGTGTGGGTAAGTTTAAGGGTAGGGTTAGGGACAGGTGTGGTGGTGTGGGTAAGTTTAAGGGTAGGGTTAGGGACAGGTGTGGTGGTATGGGTAAGTTTAAGGGTAGGGTAAGGGACAGGTGTGGTGGGATGGGTAAGTTTAAGGGTAGGGTTAGGGACAGGTGTGGTGGTATGGGTAAGTTTAAGGGTAGAGTTAGGGAAAGGTGTGGTGGTATGGGTAAGTTTAAGGGTAGGGTTAGGGACAGGTGTGGTGGTATGGGTGAGTTTAAGGGTAGAGTTAGGGACAGGTGTGGTGGTATGGGTAAGTTTAAGGGTAGAGTTAGGGACAGGTGTGGTGGTATGGGTAAGTTTAAGGGTAGAGTTAGGGACAGGTGTGGTGGTATGGGTAAGTTTAAGGGTAGGGTTGGGGACAGGTGTGGTGGTGTGGGTAAGTTTAAGGGTAGGGTTAGGGACAGGTGTGGTGGTATGGGTAAGTTTAAGGGTAGGGTTAGGGACAGGTGTGGTGGTATGGGTCAGTTTAAGGGTAGGGTTAGGGACAGGTGTGGTGGTGTGAGTTAGTTTAAGGGTAGGGTTAGGGACAGGTGTGGTGGTGTGGGTAAGTTTAAGGGTAGGGTTAGGGACAGGTGTGGTGGTGTGGGTAAGTTTAAGGGTAGGGTTAGGGACAGGTGTGGTGGTGTGAGTAAGTTTAAGGGTAGGGTTAGGGACAGGTGTGGTGGTGTAGGTAAGTTTAAGGGAGGGTTAGGGACAGGTGTGGTGGTGTGGGTAAGTTTAAGGGTAGGGTTAGGGACAGGTGTGGTGGTGTGAGTAAGTTTAAGGGTAGGGTTATGGACAGGTGTGGTGGTATGGGTAAGTTTAAGGGTAGGGTTAGGGACAGGTGTGGTGGTGTGGGTAAGTGTAAGGGTAGGGTTAGGGACAGGTGTGGTGGTGTGAGTAAGTTTAAGGGTAGGGTTAGGGACAGGTGTGGTGGTGTAGGTAAGTTTAAGGGTAGGGTTAGGGACAGGTGTGGTGGTGTGGGTAAGTTTAAGGGTAGGGTTAGGGACAGGTGTGGTGGTGTGAGTAAGCTTAAGGGTAGGGTTATGGACAGGTGTGGTGGTATGGGTAAGTTTAAGGGTAGGGTTAGGGACAGGTGTGGTGGGATGGGTAAGTTTAAGGGTAGGGTTAGGGACAGGTGTGGTGGTGTGAGTAAGTTTAAGGGTAGGGTTATGGACAGGTGTGGTGGTATGGGTAAGTTTAAGGGTAGGGTTATGGACAGGTGTGGTGGTGTGGGTAAGTTTAAGGGTAGGGTTATGGACAGGTGTGGTGGTGTAGGTAAGTTTAAGGGTAGGGTTAGGGACAGGTGTGGGGGTGTAGGTAAGTTTAAGGGTAGGGTTATGGACAGGTGTGGTGGTGTAGGTAAGTTTAAGGGTAGGGTTAGGGACAGGTGTGGTGGTGTAGGTAAGTTTAAGGGTAGGGTTAGGGACAGGTGTGGTGGTGTGAGTAAGTTTAAGGGTAGGGTTATGGACAGATGTGGTGGTGTAGGTAAGTTTAAGGGTAGGGTTAGGGACAGGTGTGGTGGTGTAGGTAAGTTTAAGGGTAGGGTTATGGACAGGTCTGGTGGTGTAGGTAAGTTTAAGGGTAGGGTTAGGGACAGGTGTGGTGGTGTAGGTAAGTTTAAGGGTAGGGTTATGGACAGGTGTGGTAGTGTAGGTAAGTTTAAGGGTAGGGTTAGGGACAGGTGTGGTGGTATGGGTCAGTTTAAGGGTAGGGTTAGGGACAGGTGTGGTGGTGTGAGTAAGTTTAAGGGTAGGGTTAGGGACAGGTGTGGTGGTGTAGGTAAGTTTAAGGGTAGGGTTAGGGACAGGTGTGGTGGTGTGAGTAAGTTTAAGGGTAGGGTTAGGGACAGGTGTGGTGGTGTAGGTAAGTTTAAGGGTAGGGTTAGGGACAGGTGTGGTGGTGTAGGTAAGTTTAAGGGTAGGGTTAGGGACAGGTGTGATGGTGTGAGTAAGTTTAAGGGTAGGGTTAGGGACAGGTGTGGTGGTGTGAGTAAGTTTAAGGGTAGGGTTATGGACAGGTGTGGTGGTATGGGTCAGTTTAAGGGTAGGGTTAGGGACAGGTGTGGTGGTGTGAGTAAGTTTAAGGGTAGGGTTAGGGACAGGTGTGGTGGTGTAGGTAAGTTTAAGGGTAGGGTTAGGGACAGGTGTGGTGGTGTGGGTAAGTTTAAGGGTAGGGTTATGGACAGGTGTGGTGGTGTAGGTAAGTTTAAGGGTAGGGTTAGGGACAGGTGTGATGGTGTGGGTAAGTTTAAGGGTAGGGTTAGGGACAGGTGTGGTGGTGTAGGTAAGTTTAAGGGTAGGGTTAGGGACAGGTGTGATGGTGTGGGTAAGTTTAAGGGTAGGGTTAGGGACAGGTGTGATGGTGTGGGTAAGTTTAAGGGTAGGGTTAGGGACAGGTGTGGTGGTGTAGGTAAGTTTAAGGGTAGGGTTAGGGACAGGTGTGATGGTGTGGGTAAGTTTAAGGGTAGGGTTATGGACAGGTGTGGTGGTGTAGGTAAGTTTAAGGGTAGGGTTAGGGACAGGTGTGGTGGTGTGGGTAAGTTTAAGGGTAGGGTTAGGGACAGGTGTGGTGGTGTGAGTAAGTTTAAGGGTAGGGATAGGGACAGGTGTGGTGGTGTGGGTAAGTTTAAGGGTAGGGTTAGGGACAGGTGTGGTGGTGTGGGTAAGTTTAAGGGTAGGGTTAGGGACAGGTGTGGTGGTGTAGGTAAGTTTAAGGGTAGGGTTATGGACAGGTGTGGTGGTGTAGGTAAGTTTAAGGGTAGGGTTATGGACAGGTGTGGTGGTGTAGGTAAGTTTAAGGGTAGGGTTATGGACAGGTGTGGTGGTGTGGGTAAGTTTAAGGGTAGGGTTAGGGACAGGTGTGGTGGTGTGAGTAAGTTTAAGGGTAGGGTTAGGGACAGGTGTGGTGGTGTGGGTAAGTTTAAGGGTAGGGTTAGGGACAGGTGTGGTGGTGTGGGTAAGTTTAAGGGTAGGGTTAGGGACAGGTGTGGTGGTGTAGGTAAGTTTAAGGGTAGGGTTATGGACAGGTGTGGTGGTGTAGGTAAGTTTAAGGGTAGGGTTATGGACAGGTGTGGTGGTGTGGGTAAGTTTAAGGGTAGGGTTATGGACAGGTGTGGTGGTGTAGGTAAGTTTAAGGGTAGGGTTATGGACAGGTGTGGTGGTGTAGGTAAGTTTAAGGGTAGGGTTAGGTGTAAGGGAAGTGTCAACAGTGTAATTACAAATGTAACTACAGAAATGAATTACAGATGTAATTAAATGAAGGTATTTTTAAAAATAAGTACAATGTAAAGACATGTATGTACACAATAAGTGCATTGTATCAAATTATTAATTAAAATGTTAGTACATAGTAGTTAAGGCCTACTGTTAAGTCAGTAGTGATTGGCCTAATATAAAGTGGGTCCAGTTAACCTTTCCCACAGCTTAAAGCATCACGGTGGACATAATGGGCCCTATTTTAACGATCTGAAGCGCAGGAGCTCTGAGGGCGTGTCCGAATCCACTTTTGCTAGTTTAACAACGGGAAAAATGGTCGGCGCCCGGCTCATGGTCTAAACGGGTTGTGCCTCGTCTCTTAATGAGTCATGGGTGTGTTTTATTTAAAACCCTAACCCTTATTTAATCCCTCGCCATAGCAGCACCGTTTGAGATATCCTATAATCGTTCGCAATATAGCATCTTCAGTGTCTTTGTTTCATGTTGACTGAGTTTGGTGTTGATTCCATGCATCTCCTACGAGGAGTGTGTAAAAACTCAAGAGCCTGATTATTCAGAAATTCTACATTCAAACCAAAATCTGACTTCCTGTTGGTCGGAGCTAATGACTTCAAATTAGAAAGTTGTCCGGCTCGAAGAGATCAATATATGTACCGAGTTTGGTGACTGTAGGTCAAATTAACCAAGAGTTTTATCTTTAAAACTTTTTTTTATTCTCGAAGAGTTATCCAACCTGGTTCCTAAAGCAGCAGTTTTGGACCCATATGGTTCCATCCGGACCGTGAGACAAAATTGCGCCATTTTATAAGTGAGCAGCACGTCAAAACAAAGCACACACATATTTTTTTTAACAGAACGATGTGTATTTACACTAAGTGCAAATATCCCGCATTGTTTGGCAGAGGCTATTTACACTAACTCCGCCCACTGACGTCTGATTGGGCCAGACAAAATTAGGGAAGCGCTGGATTGTTAACGGTAGTAGTTTTGACGAAAAGGTTTGGAATCCATATTTTGCCGAACTCGCTCTACTCCCTTTTCCCATCACATTTCACAAAAGCCATTTATTTTCAATAAAACTGAAGAAAATATTCGAAAAGTGCAATATAGTGTGTTTAATAATAAAGTGTTTAGGAGTCGGTGTAGGGAGGGCTTTATTGTCCCAATAAGGCAGCATCCATGTAATAATTTTAGCAAATATAATAATTAACACGTTTATTGTACAACAACACTGAGGTGCAAATAGTATCTGCCACTATTTATCAGTAAATTGCATCTAACTTACACTTAACTCACACTGCTTCTCTCTCCCACTAAAGACATAAAGCGTGAGAGCTGCAGATGCCGCACTTATTTTAACAACAAAAACACGGATAGTATAAAAATAGATGCTTTTGCTAAAATGCTGCAGAAAACAAGAATGCAGCAAATAACCTACAATTATTTTTTATCTGTCAGACGACTCCAGCTGTTTGACTCAACCAGGTTTGACAAGTTATACCTTTAGACATTTTGTCGTCTCTCCCCCCCCCCCCCCCCCCCCACTCTACATTTTGCATTATTCATCAGCATATTAAGAGCATTTCATAATAAACAATGTTGTAATTTGGAAATTTATTTAGAGATGATAAAAAATTGTTTAAATTACTAGTTAACTTTGTTTTGTGCTCATGAAGAGAGTTTTTGATTATTAGATGATGTGCATTGTTTGTTTTTAGTAGTTTATTACTTTGAGCAAAATATAAAAATGTTCCATAATTGTCTCATTATTTTCTCTTTTCTCAGTCCCAAGGCCTTCTGTGCCATACACAAACACTCTAAAAAATGCTGGGTTAAAAACAACCCAAGTTGGGTTGAAAATGCACTAACCCAGCAATTGGGTTGTTTTAAACATTTAACCCATTAAAACAACCCAACCGCTGAGTTAAAACAACCCAATTGCTGGGTTAGTCCATTTCAACCCAACTTGGGTTGTTTTTAACCCCGCATTTTTTAGAGTGTAGGTGTCTAAATGTAGAAAATAATAAATAATAATCATAATAGCCTGATAAAACATCTGATCTTGTTTACATTCATATCCAGTTTACTTTTTATTGGCTCTCGGGGCCCAGATTCACTGGGTTAAAACAACCCAATTGCCGGGTTAAAACAACCTATTCACTGGGTTAAAACAACCCAATGGCTGGGTTAGTTCATTTTCAACCCAACTTGGGTTGTTTTAACCCCGCATTTTTTAGAGCTAAATGTAGAAAATAATAAATAATAATCATAATAGCCTGATAAAACATCTGATCTTGTTTACATTCATTTCCAGTTTACTTTTTATTGGCTCTCAGGGCCAAGATTCACATCTTCAATGACTATTTTGAGTACACTCTTAAAAAATGCTGGGTTAAAAACAACCCAGGTTGGGTTGAATATGGACTAACCCAGCAATTGGGTTGTTTTAA
Source organism: Gobio occitaniae (assembly GCA_033150135.1). Lineage (NCBI taxonomy): Eukaryota > Metazoa > Chordata > Actinopteri > Cypriniformes > Gobionidae > Gobio > Gobio occitaniae. Next base: position 297,471 of record JARQWZ010000481.1, on the reverse strand, counting down.
CCCAGCGATTGGGTTGTTTTAAGCAAACATTTAACCCAACCGCTGTGTTAAAACAACCCAACCGCCGAGTTAAAACAACCCAATTGCTGGGATAGTCCATTTTAAACCCAACTTGGGTTATTTTTAACCCCGCATTTTTTAGAGCTAAATGTAGAAAATAATAAATAATAATCATAATAGCCTGATAAAACATCTGATCTTGTTTACATTCATATCCAGTTTACTTTTTATTGGCTCTCGGGGCCAAGATTCACATCTTCAATGACTATTTTGAGTCCACTCTAAAAAATGCTGGGTTAAAAATAACCCAAGTTGGGTTGAATATGGACTAACCCAGCAATTGGGTTGTTTTAACCCAGCGATTGGGTTGTTTTAAGCAAACATTTAACCCAACCGCTGTGTTAAAACAACCCAATTGCTGGGTTAAAACAACCCATTCACTGGGTAAAAACAACCCAATTGCTGGGTTAAAACAACTCATTCACTGGGTCAAAACAACCCAATTGCTGGGTCAGTCCATTTTCAACCCAACTTGGGTTATTTTTAACCCTGCATTTTTTAGAGTGTAGGTGTCTAAATGTAAAATAATAAATAATATTCATAATAGCCTGATAAAACATCGGATCTTGTTTATATTCATATCCAGTTTACTTTTTATTGGCTCTCGGGGCCAAGATTCACATCTTCAATGACTATTTTGAGTCCACTCTAAAAAAATGCTGGGTTAAAAATAACCCAAGTCGGGTTGAATATGGACTAACCCAGCAATTGGGTTGTTTTAACCCAGCGATTGGGTTGTTTTAAGCAAACATTTAACCCACCCGCTGTGTTAAAACAACCCAATTGCTGGGTTAAAACAACCTATTCAGTGGGTTAAAACAACCCAATTTCTGGGTTAAAACAACCCATTCACTGGGTAAAAACAACCCAATTGCTGGGTTAAAACAACTCATTCACTGGGTTAAAACAACCCAATTGCTGGGTTAAAACAACCCATTCACTCGGTAAAAACAACCCACTTGCTGGGTTAAAACAATCCATTCACTAGGTTAAAACAACCCAATTGCTGGGTTAAAACAACCTATTCACTGGGTTAAAACAACCCAATGACTGGGATAGTCCATTTTCAACCCAACTTGGGTTATTTTTAACTTGCATTTTTTAGAGCTAAATGTAGAAAATAATAAATAATAATCATAAAAGCTTGATAAAACATCTGATCTTGTTTACATTCATATCCAGTTTACTTTCTATTGGCTCTCAGGGCCAAGATTCACATCTTCAATGACTATTTTGAGTCCACTCTAAAAAAATGCTGGGTTAAAAATAACCCAAGTCGGGTTGAATATGGACTAACCCAGCAATTGGGTTGTTTTAACCCAGCGATTGGGTTGTTTTAAGCAAACATTTAACCCACCCGCTGTGTTAAAACAACCCAATTGCTGGGTTAAAACAACCTATTCAGTGGGTTAAAACAACCCAATTTCTGGGTTAAAACAACCCATTCACTGGGTAAAAACAACCCAATTGCTGGGTTAAAACAACTCATTCACTGGGTTAAAACAACCCAATTGCTGGGTCAGTCCATTTTCAACCCAACTTGGGTTATTTTTAACCCTGCATTTTTTAGAGTGTAGGTGTCTAAATGTAAAATAATAAATAATATTCATAATAGCCTGATAAAACATCGGATCTTGTTTATATTCATATCCAGTTTACTTTTTATTGGCTCTCGGGGCCAAGATTCACATCTTCAATGACTATTTTGAGTCCACTCTAAAAAAATGCTGGGTTAAAAATAACCCAAGTCGGGTTGAATATGGACTAACCCAGCAATTGGGTTGTTTTAACCCAGCGATTGGGTTGTTTTAAGCAAACATTTAACCCACCCGCTGTGTTAAAACAACCCAATTGCTGGGTTAAAACAACCCATTCACTCGGTAAAAACAACCCACTTGCTGGGTTAAAACAATCCATTCACTAGGTTAAAACAACCCAATTGCTGGGTTAAAACAACCTATTCACTGGGTTATAACAACCCAATGACTGGGTTAGTCCATTTTCAACCCAACTTGGGTTATTTTTAACTTGCATTTTTTAGAGCTAAATGTAGAAAATAATAAATAATAATCATAAAAGCTTGATAAAACATCTGATCTTGTTTACATTCATATCCAGTTTACTTTCTATTGGCTCTCAGGGCCAAGATTCACATCTTCAATGACTATTTTGAGTCCACTCTAAAAAATGCTGGGTTAAAGACAACCCAAGTTGGGTTGAAAATGGACTAATCCAGCAATTGGGTTGAACAGCAAACATTCAACCCAACCGCTGGGTTAAAACAACCAAATAGCTTTTTTTAGAGTGTATTTAGGGTTTTTCTTTTACAAAATAGCCTACGATGGAAATGTACAACTGTTCCAAACAAGGATTGTCCGGAAGGAAATATAGAAACTCTTACGAGCGGTGACTTAGCAAACAGCTCTAATTAAGAAAGATTTAGTTTTGTATGCATTTGCAGCAGCTTCTAAAAGGTTTGCCGTGTAATTGTGTGACAATGGCCCTTACACTAATCTACGGCCTTTATTTCCCCTCGCGACGCCCTCAGGAGCGGGAGAGGCAGATTTCCTCAGGAAAGGGTCGCAGGTGTGCGCAGGTGAGCGCCTCATTGTTTTAGGGCTGGGGTGGAGGGGTGGAGAGGTGGAGGGGTGGAGGGGTGGAGGGCCGATGATGCCTCGGGCTCCGCTGCATCCAACAATGGCTGCAGAACAAATGATGAAGGGGAAGAGGAGAGAAAACCTGGGAACCTAAAACAAGAATCCGAGGTCAGAGAGGGTCAGATGGAAAACTGATTAAGAAAAAGGAAAGAGAGTATTGAGTTTGGCAACACAAATGAAGATTGATCATCATTAGCTCATTTAAATTAACTGCGTTGGCAATGGGCTGGTGAATAGAAGCACTTATCTGGGCCTTTCATGGCCGCCTTTACGGGCTCCAGTCTGTAACTGAGCTCGCTGCTGCCCTGAAATGTTTCAAACGCACCACTAAATGGACCAATTCTGTTTATAGGAACTGTGGGCAGGCTGTGGCAGACTCCATGCCCCTGTAAAAAGATAATATGTTCCCTATTAAATGTCCCCTGGATGACAAATTGCTTCCAGAAAAAAAAAAGAAAGAAAAGAAATGGAAGTTAGGGAAATGAGCTGTGACATTTCAAAATAGACATCCACTCTTAATTCCTTAAGTTTTATACTTCCTTGTTGTTTTACACTCATGTGTTGTTCCCTTAATGAACATTTCATTCAACGTTTGTTGAGTCAACTTAACTTAAGTTACTTAACTTAACAACACATCTCCTGTTGAATTAACTTACATTGAGAGAGGAGTTAATCTTTGCAAAAAGTCAAAGTAATGTATTAACTTGAGTATCATTTCTAACCATCTGGTGCTGTTCGTTTTACGTTTTGCTTTGTTTTTTTAGAATGTTTTATTTCATCGCAATGGTACGAAACTTGGTAAAGATTTTGGCACTTGCTGTGTGTACATTAAAAAAAATCATGGACATTATTTGAAAAGGTTAAATGGTCCAAAATTTTGTGCATGTTTGGAACACACAGCTTGTTTACACACTAAAAAATGCTGGGTTAAAATTATCAATTAGGTTGTTTTAACCCAGCGGTTGGGTTGTTTTAAACCAGTGAATGGGTTGTTTTAAACCAGCGAATGGGTTGTTTTAACCCAGCGAATGGGTTGTTTTAGTCCAGTGAATGGATTGTTTTAACCCAGCATTTGGATTGTTTTAACCCAGCATTTGGATTGTTTTAACCCAGCGGTTGGGCTGTTTTAACCCAGTGAATGGGTTGTTTTAACCCAGCAGATAATGGGTTGTTTTAACCCAGTGAACGGGTTGTTTTAACCCAGTGAACGGGTTGTTTTAACACAGCGATTGGGTTGTTTTAAAACAGCGGTTGGGTTGTTTTAACCCAGCGATTGGGTTGTTTTAACACAGCGGTTGGGTTGTTTTAACCCAGCGGTGTTTTTTTTTTTTTAACCTAGTGAATTAACGGGTTGTTTTAACCCAGAGGTTGGGTTGTTTTAACCCAGTGAATGGGTTGTTTTAACCCAGCGGTTGGGTTGTTTTAACCCAGTGAATGGATTGTTTTAACCCAGCGATTGGGTTGCTGTTTTAACCCAGTGAATGCCTTGTTTTAAATGTTAAATGTTTGCTAAAAACAACCCAATCGCTGGGTTAAAACAACCCATTCGCTGGTTTAAAACAACCCAATCGCTGGGTTAAAACAACCCATTCACTCGGTAAAAACAACCCACTTGCTGGGTTAAAACAATCCATTCACTCAGTAAAAACAACCCACTTGCTGGGTTAAAACAATCCATTCACTAGGTTAAAACAACCCAATTGCTGGGTTAAAACAACCCAATCGCTGGGTTTAAACAACCCAATCACTGGGTTGAAACAACCTATTGCTTTAACCCAGCATTTTTTTTATGCTTTTTAGATTAAAACGTGTTTTGGAAAATATGTATTTCATATAAGAATTTTTTTTTTTAAATTGCATTTCTCATAAAAATACGTGTAAAATTGTATAACTTTTCACTTTCTTAAACTTAAGAGATTTAAAGATTTTATGAGAGTTTAAGTTGGAAATTCCAATGCTCAAAAAGTAAAAAATTATAACTACTGCATAAATATAATTTAGTACCATAAAATCCCCTAAAAATACAAAATATTAAATAAAACACAGTATTGAACTAAAATATAGTGCAATCATTTAATTGAAATAAAAGAATAGGTATTTTTTGACCAACACGCGAACACCAGAGTGTTAACTAAGATGAGTTATTCAAACTTAAGCATCTTAAAATATTACATTATATTAACTTAATGATTGAGACATTCCCATTTAATTCATATCAACTGCAAACAATAAGCAATCTGATGTCAGACAGAGAAACATATCAACTGAATATTAAGAAATGAGCACATCAAATATAAAAGGTCGAACATGTTGTAATCTAAATGTTTTGTGAAGTTAATTTTGTGGTTGGTTGCTATATTGGTATGATTGGTAGAACTTGTCTAACAGTTTTGCAATCTTTGATTGCAGCACTGGATTTGCTGAAAGCGCATTAGAAGAAAACTGCATAAACAAATGTTCAGAGAAATTAAAATTTGATAGGAAAATAGCTTTAAAGAGAGCCTCAGAGTGGGCAAGCAAGAGAGAGAGAAAAATGGAAGGATGTTAAAGTGAGTGATTTGGGTTGGCAGGGTTCTGGTGGAGGAGTGTGGTGGTTCTGAAGTCCTCCAGAAAGAGGCGCCAGTGTGTCCGGCAGGGGCCCTGACCATGAGCCGCTTCCCCCTCGCCTCCCCCCCCGGAGTCACGGCCACAACGCCCCCCTAAACTCACCCGCTGGCAGGCCGAGGGCTGCTGCCACCGCATGCTTCTTTAATATCCAGCAGAAATTGAAATATCTTTGTGGGTTAACACACAAACGCACTCACACACAAGTGTGCGCCATCATGCATATAACCTGATACACACATGTACACACTCAGACGCAACTGTTTGGCATCATGCACACACAAGCATGCAGACTTTACATGCGTTTACGCGCGTTCACCGCCAAAAATAAATATATAAACTGAAATCATCTCATTCTCTCATTTAATGCCAAGAGTGGTTAAAGAGACATTTTAACATGATGTTACAGCACGTAATGGGAGGATGAAAAATGCTCTACGCTGCACAAAGCAGTTTGGCTTCTAATAGCAAGACAGACTTTAAACAACTGCAACGCTTGACCTAGTGTGTGCCGCGTTACGCTGGTCGGAAGCCTCCTCTTTGTGTTTATTTGAGTGTCGGCACAGTAAAAATATACTTACGAGGATAGCAATGGAGACCATCTTCATTCAGTCTTCGGTTCTAGCTCAACAATCAAAACATGAGGCGTAACGCTTCACAGGGCTGAAACACTGAGCGCACATTTGTAGTCTTTTATTTTATACAGTATTTTGACTTTGTTTCAGCTACATAACAGTGCCAGACCATGTCATTTTATGTAAGTGGAACTTCTGATTAATATAACCTTGGTTTTCAACCATGTTGTATCCATTGAACTTTTCAGTTTTATAAACCATACATTTAAAATATTATTTCTTAAAACTAGGGGTGTCTGGGTTGGCTGAGCGACATGATTTGCCTTTCCGTTTCAGGGTCATTATTGTCAACTCAAACTAGAACTAGAATCATTAATACACATTTTTTGTGACTCTAAATAAAATATAATGACATAAATAAATAAAAAAATGTAAACTTTTTTCTCAGCAGTACTAAAGTACTAAAACAACTTACTAAACCTGAAACAAAAAATAATAAAAACTACTGTATATAGACTTTTTTTTAAAAGCTAGACACAACAAATTACTAGTGCTACGAAATCGCGATTAATCGCATCTAACATAAAAGTTTGTAAATATATAATATATGTATGTATGTATAAAAACACATACACATATACAGTGTTGGGGAAAGTTACTTTTAAAAGTAATGCATTACAATATTGCGTTACTCCCTAAAAACATAACTAATTACGTTACTTTTTATGAAAATGAATGCGCTAGGTCACTTTTGCTTTACTTTTTCTCATCTGGTCTGGGCTTGGCTGTTTGTTTTTTAATACAAACAAGTTATTCTATTTTTGGCAAATTTTAAAGTCCCTTTCACACCATAAAATAAATAAATAAGCCGCAGACTGAAGGAAACGCACATTCAAACCTGTACAGTAGAGGGCGCAACTCAAACAAGAAAGTTTGGCGCTCTTCAACAATAAAAACAAAAAATGAAACACAAATGTGATGTTTATCTAAAGTCATTTTTGCTTATTACATGGTCGAATTGGATCATTGAAGGTAAGCAGTAAAGTCATTAGATTAAATACATTTAATCTAGTATAATCAAGTATATCTGTGTTATTTAAGATATTACAATAGGGCAGGTTTGCATAATATTGGATATTCGAAGTTTGCATTTTACTGTTTTTATTCATTTTGAGAAATACTGAATCTGTTTTTGTGCAAATGAGATGAGCAAATGCATGATCACATTTAGTCTAGAACTACAATAATCATCATATTTGAACACAACGCCTCTATACTTACGATTTCTCCCAACATGCGAACAAGAGAGCTGTCAGTCAATAAATGGGAAATCAAACTAACTTGGGTTACTTATATGAAAAAGTAACTCAGATATTTTGTTGTAAATTTAAAAGTAGGCCTAATGCGTTACTTTACAAGTTACTTGGGGAAAGTAATCTGATTAGCCGCGTTTCCACCGCAGGAACTTTCCCCAGGAACTTTGGGCTGGTACTCTGTGTTTCGACCATAGGGTCTAAATGATGTTCCGGGTAAATATTTCCCCCTCCAAACGGCCCTGCTCGCGAGGTAGTTCTTTTTCAAAGTTCAGGAACTTTCGGGGGTGGGACTTGGGCGCTGAACATGCTGATTGGTTGAGCTAACGCAGCATTTTATTTCAACCGGCACGTCTTTTGCGAGGTTCGTTCTGCGTTCAGTAAATATCAGTCTTGCTCTTTCTGTCCGATGGCGCGCGTTGTTTCAGCAATCGCACGCTCAATGTCCGTAATAGCTGATAATAACATACGTTGTCCTATTTTAAATCTAGCTTTACGAGCTTTCAGAATACGCTTTAGTATCAGTGCTCGTCTCTTTTCCGCCGTTTTGTTTATTACTTCTTTAGTAAACCAATACATAACTAGCAAAAGCAGTGCTGCTTGCATCTCCTCCACTTGTTATTGTTGCAGACAGTATCGCACAAAAATTATTACTGTCCATTGCTGACCGGGAGGAGCAGTCGCACGCAGTCCCACGTCTCCGGACTAATTTGCCTATTATTCACGGTACTTTAGACCGCAGTGGAAAAGCAGACAGTAGCAGGTCTGGGGGAAAAAAAGTTCCTGTAAAAAAAAGTTCCTGGTACAAATTGTTCCGGGTAATTTTGGTGGAAATGGGGCTTATGTAACTCAAGTTACTTGCAGTGTCGGGGGTAACGCATTACAAGTAACTTGAGTTACGTAATAATATTACTTTTTCCAAGTTACTAGTAAAGTAACGCATTACTTTTTAAATTTACAAAATATATTAGTTACTTTTTCAAAAAAGTCACGCAAGTTACTTTTTCACATTAATTTGACTGACAGCTCTCCTGCCCCCATGTTGAGAAGAATAAGTACAGAGGTGTGTGTGTGTGTGTGTAAACATGATGATTATTGTAGTTCTAGACTAAATGTGAGCATTTATTTATCTCACTTGCACAATAAAGATTCTGTACTCCTCAAAATGAATTAAATCAGTCAAATGCAAAATCAGAGTACTATGCAAACCTCCAATAATTAAATGTTAAATAAAACAACTATTTTTATGCATAACCTACCTTTATATTTATTTTACCAATGTCTTGGTGCTGACCTTTGATGATGAAAATTACTTGATTTTTTATTTTTATTGGTAAAACTTTTTTCTCCTGCATCCTATTCTACCATTATCCAGAATGGCAGCACAGCAGAGCTGCGCCCTCTACTGTTCATGCGTGAATCTGCATTTTTACCTCAGCCGGGGGCTTATTATATAAATTTTGGTATGAAGAGGTCTTTACAAAAATATAACTTTTTTGTTATAAAAGAAACCCAAAAACAAGCCCAGCCCAGGCGAGAAAAAGTAACGCAAAAGTAACGTAACGCATTACTGTTCTTAAAAAGTAACTAAGTAACTCAATTAGTTACTTTTTAAGGGAGTAACGCAATATTGTAATGCAAAGTAACTTTCCCCAACACTGGTTACTTGTAATGCATTACCCCCAAGGTAGGGTAAAATATAGGCTATATATACACCTGTATATAAAGATGTGATTAATTGATTTGACCGCACTACAAATTACTAGAAATGTTTAACTAAATTTAAAATGAAAATAAAAAATAAAAAAATATCAGTGATAGATATTTCAGCTCCACCCAGTCTAAAATCAAGTGTAATTTCCTCTTGAAGAACATTTTGTCTCCTCGTGCATGTCAAGATGCATGTATGGATAGGCGACGTGTTGTTGAGGGACGCGCTGAAATTAACGCTCGGCTCGTCCTGCAGTTAGTGTGAGCCCATAATGATGCTGATCATTACAGATGAGAATTCCCTTAAACAGCCTGGGTTTGGATCCGGAACGCTCCACTCCATCTCTAGAGCCACCAACCGCTGCTGCCGCCAAAAATAACACGGCAGCGCCACTCCAGCCCGCGCCTCACCACAGAGCGGCCCGCCGCAAGAGCCGGGATCAAAACACACACAAAAAAGGAAACACAGCATATTGGGGGAAGGAAAAAATTGTTCATATAACTTTACTCGACTTCTTATAAGATACACAGAATCTGCTGATGATTTTGGCTCGTGGTGAAGCCACAAAATCGAATCTACAGACGGGGCCAAGGCTGCAGAGAATGTGTGTGTGTGTGTGTGTGTGTGTGTGTTGTGAGCTCAATGGAGATTTGATGAAATAAATTGCCTGCAGTGGTGGTTCATAGTAAAGTCATTCAGCAAAGGCAATTACATTAATAATTCAGACGGCAGTGAACAGCTCATCAAATGCTCAGATTAAAGCTTGATAAATGAGATGGTATGGCACTGTTAGTGAAGGAATCATTTATACATGGATACAGGAGCTCTGAAGAAATCTTATCATTCTAGTAATGCTCATGTGCATATTATGGTTACACTTTATTTCCATAGTCCTGTTTACTCTTGTTAGAGTAGTAGAATAAGTTGACATGTAGGCCTACTTACAAAGTTGACATTACCATGTACTAATAGGCCTACTCTTATGACTGCTAGTTGACATGTAGTTGCATAGTTACTTATAGTCTTACAATGTCTAAAGTGGACTATAGAAATAAAGTGTGACCAACATTATAACTTCGCATGGGATTCATTAGAGCCCACATGAAAAAATACTACGGTATATTATAGTTTATCATAGTAAAATTACTCTAGAAAATACTATAGTGTTTCTGAATCGTACAATAGTAAATATACTACAGTAAATTAACAAAGTGTAGTAAATACTATAATATACTACAATATACTACAATTTACTGTAGTATCTTTACTATGGTACGGTTCAAAAACACTATAGTATTTACTAGAGTAGTTTTTCTATAATAAACTATAATATACTATAGTATGGTTCACAAAAAGGATTGTAAAGAATTATGTTTAGTTAAATATTTAAATGTTCAATAAAGCAGGGTAGATTTTTATTTCTAATTACGTTGTAGTGAGATTAAATAATAGCAAAGAATAAATAGTTGGTTTAGCAGTCATTATATATGAAGACAGGTCATGATGAAACACAATGCTGCCCCACTGAGGAGACATGGGAGCTGTACATAAAACAGATATGAACAAAAACATTACTTTAAACATAAATATTTTTAAAATAAACAATTTAAAAAATAGCTTGCACATTTTCTGCAGCCCCGTGCAATTCTAGTAATGCTCATGTGTTATGGTTACACTTTATTTCGATAGTCCTGTTTACTCTTGTTAGAGTATTTAGTAGAATAAGTTGACATGTACTTATAAATTTAACATTAACATGTACTAATACTCTAACGACTGCTAGTTGACATGTAGTTGCATAGTTATCCCACATGAAAAAATACTATAGTATATTATAGTAAAATTACTCTAGTAAATACTATAGTGTTTTTGAACCATCCTACAGTAAAGATACTACAGTAAATTGTAGTATATTATAGTATTTACCACACTTTGTTAATTTACTGTAGTATATTTACTATAGTACGGTTCAAAAACACTATAGTATTTACTAGAGTAATTTTACTATGATATACTATAGTATTTTTTCATGTGGGTACTTATAGTCCTTCAATGTCTAAAGTGGACTATAGAAATAAAGTGTTACCCACATTATAACTTCACATGGGATTCATTAGAGTTCGCAAAAAGGATTGTAAAGAATTATGTTTAGTTAAATATTTAAATGTTCAATAAAGCAGGGTAGATTTTTATTTCTATTTACGTTGTAGTGAGATTAAATAATAGCAAAGAATAAATAGTTGGTTTAGCAGTCATTTTATATGAAGACAGGTCATGATGAAACACAATGCTGCCCCACTGAGGAGACATGGGAGCTGTACATAAAACAGATATGAACAAAACATTACTTTAAACATAAATATTTCTAAAATAAACAATTAAAACAATAGCTTGTACATTTTCTGCAGCCCCGTGCAAAAATAACGTTGTTGTGATTGGCTAAGACGTTGCTATTTTCTTGTTGAAGAGGTTTGAGGGGCTTTTAGCGCGTTTCTAAACGGTTGTTGGGGTGTTCTGATTGGCTTTTAGCGTTGCTGTGCGGTTGTTGGGGTGTTCTGATTGGCTTTTGGCGTTGCTGCGCGGTTGTTGGGGTGTTATGATTGGCTTTTAGCGTTGTTATGCGGTTACTAGGGTGTTCTGGTCGCGTTGTTTACCTAGTCAAAAAAGTTTGTACTGTATGACAGGATTGATCTCTTTTTTTAATTTAAGTGAATGGTATTTTGCCACCATTTTCTATCTCCAGCCAGGTAAAAGTTAAAAAGAATCTTACTTAGAATCGTATTGGACATTGTGTTTTTATTTAATGGAATTTCACTTTGTCCTTTGATATTTTTTATTATTACTTTTTATTATAATACATAAATTATTAATTAATGAATTACTTTTTAGAGTAACTTAACTTTTTTTAGACTAACATGTGTGTGTGTGTGTGTGTGTGTGTGTGTGTGTGTGTGTGTGTGTGTGTGTGTGTGTGTGTGTGTGAGAGAGAGAGAGAGAGAGAGAGAGAGAGACCCAATTGGATCCCATTAAAATCCTATAGAGATTATTATCCTACATTATATGTATGTATAAGACAATTCCCACAGAATCCTATAGGAATCAGATAAGAATCTTATAGGACAAGAGATAAATATGTAATACGATATGTAACTGTTTTTAGTGTTTTTAGTCTGTTTGTGTTTTATTTTGTGATGAAAATTATGTATTGCTGCCCATTTTGGCCAGGACACTCCTGTGAAAGAGATTCATAATCTCAGAGAGTCTTTTCTGGTTAGATAAAGGTTAAATAAATAAAAAATAAAAATATCCTATACCACCATAACGGAATCCTATAGGAACAGTTCCAAAATATGATAGAAATTCTAAATGTAGGTACAGGTTTCTTATAGGAATCCTTTATTAGGATTTTTTTATTAGGCTCAGCAAACTTCATGCTAATCATCACACATAACATATGGTTTAGAAAAAACTTTCCATCAACAAAATATAAAAAAAACACTGATTTAATAACATGGGACAGAGACAGTTTTGTTAATGGTACAATAATGAGCAAATAAATTGTTTTCCACTAGGTGGAGCCAAAGATATGCATTTGGTAACAAATTCGGTTTATAGCAGAAGGACAGAAAAAATACATGTAAAATTTAATATTTCAATTACATTTGAATTATATAATTGTTATTAATTTTAGAATCAGATTAAATTGGAAAAATGCTTTTTTAAAAGGCGTCCAGACGTTTTTTCTGTGCTGAGTTTTGTGGATACTTCACCAAAAAGGGATAGTTCACCAAAAAATGTAAATTCTGTCATAAATTACTCACCCTCAAGTTGTTCCAAACATGTATGAGTTTCTTTCTTCTGCTGAACACACACAAATATATTTTGTAGTATTGACCACATCGACTTCCATAGTATTTTTATATATTAGATTAGATTAGATTAGATTCAACTTTATTGTCATTACACAAGTACAGGTACAAGGCAACAAAGTGCAGTTTAGGTCTAACCAGAAGTGCAAGAGCAGCAAGTGCAGGATATACAACGGTTGAATAAGTGTAAAATATCTTCCTTTGTGTTCAGCAGAAGAAAGAAATTCATACAGGTTTAGAACAACTTGAGTGTGTGTAAATTATGACAATTTTGGTGAATCCCTTTAAGATTGTAATGGCATCTTTACACAGCTACAAATACTGTGTAAAGACATAATTCTGCATAAAAGCCAGACTAAATTATGTCCGCTCTGACACACCTTAGCCCAAAGTATTAAAAGTATAGCCTACTATTAAAATTGTGATGTATTAAACAGTATGTGAAGACACATAATTGTCACTTTAGAAGCACTTTTGTACCGCCTTTACAGTGTAAAATTTGGCATTAGTATCATAATTTAGGTTAATGTTTTGATTTGAATGTGGTTCAATGGAGGTTTTGTCTTTATGAGGCTTCAAGCACCTCCTGGAGGAATGCAGGAGTCAACAAAGCTTTATAATATTGTTAAATATTAAGAATATATTATATTATATTATATATTATATTAAGTCCAGTCAGCATTATTTCTCCAGCGCTTTCACACACATGCTTCAGAGCAGCTTTTACAGTGATTATAGGAAATTCATTTTGTTTTAGATGAAAGGTTAAAGTACGTTTTTGAATTATTAATTTACGTTTTAAAAAACTTTTTTACAAAAAAAAATATATATATTGCACAAAATGAAAACAATAATGTAAATATTATTATTATAAATGTGAATCAAAAAATTAAAAGCGCATTTAAAACAATAACAAGCATGATTTCATCTTTTAAATGTCTTAATATTGTGTGTTTTGGTCATAATTTAGACTTTTAAAATCTAATTTCAGCTTTTTATCTTATAACTAGTACTTTAAATCATGATTTTTATTGTCTAAGCATAGAAAACCAATAATAGTAGGTGTATATTAAAATATTAAGGCTGCAAGGGGAATAAGTAAATAAATAAATTGGAATTTATGTTATGTAATATTAAAATGTTTGTGTAAAACTATTATTATCATTATAGGTGAAGTGAAAGATATGCATTTGGTAAGCAATTGGCTTTGACAGAAAAAAGAAATCTTTAATTAATTTTTTTTATTAAATATAAATTATATAATTTTGATTTTGTGCGTAATAAATATAAAGATCTCCCGTTTGTGATGTTTTTTTTATTATTATTTTGTAACGGAAAATGCTAAAGAAGTGTCCAAATCACTGCCAAATCAAAGGACACCCGTTTATAAGTAAATAAACAAATAAATACATGTGAATTAATGTTATATAATATTAAATGTGCTTGTGTTTCATATGAAACTACTATTATCGTTATCATTTTCGCGCCGTGGGAGGGGTTGGCGTTGGCCTACATTTAAACGTCGAAGTAATCTCTTCGCTTTGACCTCCTATTGGCTGTGTTCGTCCGCGCTGAGTCACGCCATTGGACAGCGAGTGGACCGTTGAGCGTCTGTCTGCCTGCGCGTGACGTCATGCACTACTTTCAGTCAACTGCCTAATTTATGTATTAAATCGTCTGGACGACGCGATTGGGAGGGAAAAGAGGGATGCTAAAAAAGGAATAATACTGAAACGTTTGCGCATTTGCAGTGATGGTTTAATAGCACGGGCTCTGTGGGATATAATCCGCGGTTTAAATCCGAAGCTCGTGCTTGTGGTCAGCGCGCGGCTTGTTTGATGGCGTGCTAGTTTATCTAGTCATGAATATTGGATCTCGGCATCCGCCCGAGGGCATCACACGCTAGCAAACATGTGTTTGTACCGTAGTGTCAGACAGTAAATCGGTGTAAACGCGACTGTATTGTGGAGAGCAGGGCGGAATGGCACCGCGGTGGATCACGTTCATCGCTTTATTGTGGGGTGAGTCCAACCTGCTCATGTTTAATGTCCATCTGCTCCATATAAGCCCAAGCCAATCCTCCAATAACAATGAGATAACATTTTGTTTGCATGTTTTATGGAAATTGGCATAACGTGCATTTTTGACATTCACCATGGTGGAATATTCATGTCCCACGTAAATTATTTAGTACATCAATCTGATAATTCAGTGTAAATTTGTCTAATCTTTCTTGAAGTACGTTAGAGTAGCGTGCAAATACCGCGGTATAATAATATGATAATCATTCAGAACTATATTGAATACATTTTTGGTTATGTTTCATGATATGTAATTACAGAAACGTGCCATATGTTATTTACCTTGTTTTTTGTATTATTACATGTAAACATTTGGCAGATGCTTTTATCCTAAGTGACTTGCTTTGATAACATTGTGTTCGCATGTTACATCATAACGCACATTTTTGACATTCACCATGGTGGAATATTTATGTCCCACGTAATTAATTTAGTACATGAATCTGGCAATTCAGTGGTAAGTAAATATCACGTTGTCTATTCTTCCGTGAAGTACATTAGAGTAGCGTGCAAATACCGCGGTATAAGAATATGGTAATCATTCAGAAAGTATATTTAATGTTTTTTGGTTATGTTTCATGATCGTATGTAATAAATTACAGAAATATACCATATGATACTACTATGTATTTTTTGTTACCATTTTTTTTTCTACTTTATCCAAAGTGACCTGCATTGAATTCAATGTAAATGTTTTATCAGTCCATGCATTTCCTTGGAATCGAACCCACAACCTTAGTGGGATACATTTTTTAGGAAGCACCTTGGTGTGTGTAAAAAAATATATACATTGTGTTATGTTCATTCACTACCATAAATATGAATGTACTTTGGTATTACCATCTGATACATTGCTTTTTGCGTACAGGCGGATCCTGTGTGCAGTTTAATTTCATTACAAACACATATTTGAGGGACTGAAACACTGTGTTTTTAGATTTGGTTTGCGAAGTTTCCAGAAACTCTCCAGGATTTTGGGGGGAAACTTTTGGACAATTTTGGAAACTTTTTGAAAATTTTCTGGAATTTTTTCAGCCTCTTTGCAACCCTAGTTTAGAAACTTAATACCGATTGGCCCTAATTTGTAACACAATTGGCCGCATTCATGAAACACGAGCAGAACTAATTTGTGTGTAATTCACGAAAATGTTCGTATTTTCAAAATGTTAGTTGGTACGAAATAAATTTACACCTGCTCCCCACCACGAGTAAATGGTGTGTAAAACATTTGAACGTTCTGTGATCTAATTTAGGCAAACTGATGACATTGCATTTTGATGCACTAACTACCATAATAATATTTCAAGAGTTTATTTGCCCAGTCTTTTTATTAATATTTTTTTTTAATGTTTAACGTTGGGTAATAGGCAGCAAAAGTATCTCAGATGGAAAAACGCCGCCCTTGCAAATCACTCAAGCGCCACCAGCTGGCCGTTTTCAGAAGAGCACAAGGCGTTTTTTAGCTGGCTAAAATACTTTGATGGACACATGATCATTTAATATTTATTGCTAGGCATATAGCCAATTAGCATTTATGCAAAATACTGGAGCCAAACCTGAGAAAGAAGTCCACGAGTTTCCACAGCGTTCCTGGACACGTCATTGGCAGTTGTAACTCATGGGCGGGGATTATGCTAATTAGGAATGAGCGTGCACGCGCGTCCTATTTACAAATGTTTGGACTTCATTAATATACACGCACGTTTAACTACCGAATCCGTGGTATGTGAAACGTTTGTGAATCTGGAGGAGAGTTTTCGTAAATGTCCATTTTACGCGCAAATTATATTTACGAACGTTTCATGAATGAGGCTCAGTTTTTTATACAGTTCTGTGATCTCTTCATTTCCACACAGCATAATAATGACATCATAATGTACGCATAAGCTGTGCAGGATTTCCACTGGCCTGCTGCTCCGGTTGCGCATTAATTACGTGTCTGATCCGCTTAAAGCTTCTGTTCTCTGGTCCTTATTGGTGTGTGTGTGTGTGTGTGTGTGTGTGTGTGTGTGTGTGTGTGTGTGTGTGTGTGTGTGTCTAGTCACTTCCCACGAGTCACCGAAACTACACAACCTGCCAGAAGAGCCTGCCAGCCAAAAAACCCTTACACCACCACCAAAATACCATAGTTATTGTTATTGTTTTTGTATAACAGTAAACCCGAAATATATCTGAATTGAAAATAAATCTAAAGCTAAATTAAAACGTTTATGCAAGTGCAATAGTAATTATTGCCATAGTAGTTGAGGTTATGTGACCTGCATAGACTAATACTATGGTATTTATATACAATTTTTGTAAGGGGAAACCTGTCAACACCTGTCTCGTTTTTCAGATGGTGGTTAAACCGTACAGGTGACATCATACTTAAAATGTCAACACTTAACCGCATTACAATAGCCTAGTTTACATCGACGCGAGTCACACGGACGGATGATTACTGTGGTGGGAATAGTTAAGCATTGGGTTCAGAAGTTTACCTTTTGCTAGTCCATGTCAAATCCAAATTTACATCTGAAATTCCCCCTTTTTGAATTAGTTAAAAGGCATTATTTCAAATAAACAAATGATTTTAGTTTTTTAGGTTAGCGTGAAAATGAGTGAAGAAATGCTTCAGATACAATTTAATCTTGTAAAGCTTGACGTATGAAATAACAGTTTGAAAAATCTAAACAAAATAATTTTAAATCTAAAAAAGTGTGCATGTGTTTTGTATTGTATTTCATATTATTACGCCTTTATGGCTCATATAATATACTATGGAGGTCAAACTCAAGGAAAAAAAAGCTTGGTTTTAATATTCAGATCCAAATTTACATCTGAAATTCCCCCTTTTTTGAATAAGTTAAAAGGTATTATTTAAATAAACAAATTATTATTATTAGTTTTTTTTTAAAGGATTAGCGTGAAAATGAGTGAAGAAATGCTTCAGATTTAATTTAATCTTGTAAAGCTTGACGTATGAAATAATAGTCTGAAAAATCTAAACAATTTTTTTCAATCTAATAAAGTGTGCATGTGTTTTGTATTATATTTCATATTATTACGCCTTTATGGCTCATATCATATAATATGTAGCACAAACTCAAGGAAAAAAAGCTTGGTTTTAATATTCAGATCCAAATGTACAAATTTACATCTGAAATTCCCCCTTTTTGAATTATTTAAAAGGTATTATTTCAAATAAACAAAGTATTTTTTTTATTTTTTTTTAAAGGATTAGCGTGAAAATGAGTGAAGAAATGCTTCAGATTTAATTTAATCTTGTAAAGCTTGACGTATGAAATAACAGTCCGAAAAAATCTAAACAAAATATTTTTTCAATCTAATAAAGTGTGCATGTGTTTTGTATTGTATTTCATATTATCACGCCTTTATGGCTCATATAATATAATATGGGAGCTCAAACTCAAGGGAAAAAAGCTTGGTTTTAATATTCAGAGACTCAAACTGAGCAAAAATATGCAATTGGGTGCAGATGCTGATATTTATATGGACCAAAAGTAAGATAAAATGATGTTTGTAATGTAAATCACTGAGATTTTATAACAGTATAGCACATACTTGCATAAAATGCATATAAATATCAATATCTGCCAATAAAATGTTTTCGTGAGATATTTAAATACTTACATTTTTGTAGTTTTAAAACATAATGCAATAAATAAACTTTCCTCAAAAGCCTGATGATCATATTTGTTTTTTTTCTAAAATAAATCTTGTACATAATCAAGTAAACTGAAGTTGCTTCAGTCCAGTTGAAATATTACTAGCAATATCAAAGTTATGTTTACTTGATAAAATCAGTAAAGATTCCAGATCAAAAAGACTGAGAGTGGACTTTTGTACAATTATATTGACGACTTTTACTTGATAAAACAGTTTAAACTCTCGATCAGACGACAGATGGACTGTGTGTGACAGGTTTATCAGATCATTTAGAGGCCTTAGAAATGAGTGTATCTAATATGAGACCAGTTCAGAGAGTCTGGTTTAGTTCCTTTAGCAGAATGAGGAGGGATGTAAATAACCCTCAGACAGGTCTGAAAATGAGTTCAGTCGTGACCTCAGAGGTTGTAGAACATGGGCGTAGTCTGGCATAGTGAGATTACTGTCCATTAGACCCTTTTATTTAGAGACGCATTACAACACACACACACACACACACACAGAGGGCGTGGGAAATAAACACAGCGGGCATGAATAAACAATACTTACGCCCGGGCCTGAATAGGAGCGATGGGAGTGAAGAGAGAAACCACATTAGCTGATTATTAATGAGATGCACAGGAAATCAGTGAATATATCAGTATCACCCAGTAGCATTAATTTTAATTATCCAGAATCGGCCAGCAGGTTATTAGACATAACCGCCATGCAGTTATTTTATTATTCAAATACTTATAGTTTTGGTAACACTTCATTACGATGGCCCACAGATGTTCTACTAATTATAAGTAATTTGCAACTACATGTCAACTAGCATTCATTAGAGTATTAGTAGACTGTCTTAACACTTTATTTTGATGCTCCCAACAGATGTTCTACTAACTATAAGTAACTTTGCAACTGCATAATAGAGATCGACAGATAATCGCTTTAACAAATATTTTTCCCAATTTTTAAGCTTTTTCCCATATTCATTCTGATCAAAGATTTTGGTAACGCTTTAATATAAAAATTGTTAAATAAAACAGTTTGTTCAGTTCAGTGCTGTTGTTATAGTTGTCCAAAATAAAAATAAACAAGTAAATAAATATCGGTTCCGTGTATCGGTTATCGGGCAAATAATTGATATCGCATCGGTTATACAAATCAATATCAATTTATCTTTACTACATACTTACTCTACTTTTATTCCACATCTCGTGCAGCTTTAAGTTGACTTTGTTGAAGTTGATGTTGATTTCATTTCAAGAAACAAGTTTTTATGGTTTTAGTTAATTATTCATCTTAAGTGTCTCAGCTGAAGGAAATATAATTTATCAGCTTTAATATATCGGGCACATTTTCTTATCCAAACTTTTCACTGATATGAACATGTTGGCCAATACCGAAAATTCTTTATCTTTGAAAGCCGATAACCGATATATTAGCCGAAAAATCTAAATCCAATTTTTTTAAATATAATTTTAAAGAGCCGGATTACAAAAACAAAAGTCTCACCATGTCCCAAGCAAATGTTCTCATTATACTTTTATGTAGCCGATATAACAGAATTCCGCTGCACATGTTGCACTGAACTGTATTTTTTATTTTTTGAAGTGATTCAAATCATATTTCAAGTAATTCAAAACCACCATGGTGAACAGTGAAGTGTCTCAGCTGAAGGAAATAATACATTTTACTTTAATATATCAGCTAAATCTTACTGGGCCGATAATGATAACATTTAAAAACGAATATCGGCCGATACCGATAGTTAGCCGATATATTGTGCATCCCTAGTTTTATTTTGCATGCAAGGAGTCAGTGAAATTGCAGAAATTACCGTATTTAAAATCTTTATCGTATTTAAAAAGTTTGTTCAGTGCTAAATATCGGTTCTGTATATCGGTTATCCGGCAAATAATTGGTATCGCATCAGTTATACAAATCAATATCGGTTTATCTTTGCTACATACTTTACTTTTATTCTACATCTCATGCAGCTTTAAGTTGATGTTTATTTCATTTCAAGTAATACGGTTTTATGGTTAATTATTCTAACCCTGTTGTCATGGTGCTCTTCATTTAAAGGGTTAGTTCACCCAAAAAGGAAAATTCTGTCATTAATTACTTACCCTCATGTGGTTGGACACCCGTCAGACCTCCGTTCATCTTCAGACACAAATGAAGATATTTTAGTGTAAATCTGATGGCTCTGAAAGGCCTCCATTGGCTCAATGCACTTTACACTCTCAAGACCCTTAAAAGACACTAAAGACGTCGATACAAAGTCCATCTCACTACAGTGGTTCTAAAATAACTTTATGAATCGGCGACAATAGTTTTTGTGCGCAAAAAAACCCTAAATAACGACTTATATAGTGATGACGATTTCAAAACACGGCCTCATGAAGCTTCGAAGCGTTATGAATCAGTGAGTCGATTCAGCAGTTTGAATCGCCAAATTTCAGCAGTTTGGCGGTTTGACACGCGATCCGAATCATGAATCGACTCACTGATTCATAACGCTTCGAAGCTTCATGAGGCCGTGTTTTGAAATCGTCATCACTATATAAGTCGTTATTTAGGGTTTTTTTGCGCACAAAAACTATTGTCGCCGATTCATAAAGTTATTTTAGAACCACTGTAGTGAGATGGACTTTGTAACGACGTCTTTAGTGTCTTTTAAGGGTCTTGAGAGTGTAAAGTGCATTGAGCCAATGGAGGCCTTTCAGAGCCATCAGATTTACACTAAAATATCTTAATTTGTGTCTGAAGATGAACGGAGGTCCGACGGGTGTCCAACGACATGAGGATGAGTAATTAATGACAGAATTTTCATTTTTGGGTGAACTAACCCTTTAAGTGGGAATGTTGTGTTAGTGGGTCATGTACCGACCTCATTCGGAAAACTGCTTTGTATGTATCGATCCCGGTGGTAAACATTCTCTGTTTTGCTTCTGTTAGAGTTCCAGAGCTGTGTGTGCCGTGAGGTCACTCTCCCCGCCGGGCCGCTGTACCGGGTCGCCGGTTTCTCGCTGTCCCTGCCCTGCATCGTTTCGGGACACGAAGGCCCTCGGACGCAAGACTTTGAGTGGTACCTGTACCGGGATGATGCTGAGGGCCGGCAGATCGCTGTGGTGTCCACAAGAGACACTGGGTTTCCGTACGCGCCGTTCCAGCCTCGCGTACGGGGGGGCGAGGTTCGGGTCGAGCGGGACTCGGGCGATAAAGCCCGGCTGATAATCCAGAGGCTCCGTCCAGATGATCAGGGCCGGTACGAGTGTTACACACCCAGCACTGACTCGCGCTTCCTGGGGAACTACAGCTCATCAGTGGTGGTCAAAGGTAAGACCGTGACCTGCCGTTAGTCATAGTCTTTTGACTAAAATGCCATTTAGTTTAAAGGGTTAGTTCACCCAAAAATTCTGTCATTAATTACTCACCCTCATGTCATTCGACACCCGTCAGACCTCCGTTCATCTTCAGACACAAATGAAGATATTTTAGTGTAAATCTGATGAATCTGAAAGGCCTCCATTGGCTCAATGCACTTTACACTCTCAAGACCCTTAAAAGACACTAAAGACGTCGTTACAAAGTCCATCTCACTACAGTGGTTCTACAATAACTTTATGAATCGGCGACAATAGTTTTTGTGCGCAAAAAAACCCTAAATAACGACTTATATAGTGATGACGATTTCAAAACAAGGCATCATGAAGCTTCGAAGCGTTATGAATCAGTGAGTCGAATCATGATTCGGATCGCGTGTCAAACCGCCGAACTGCTGAAATTTGGCGATTCAAATCGCTGAATCGACTCACTGATTCATAACGCTCCAAACCGCTGAATCGACTCACTGATTCATAACGCTTCGAAGCTTCATGGGGCCGTGTTTTGAAATCGTCATCACTATATAAGTCGTTATTTAGGGTTTTTTTGCGCACAAAAACTATTGTCGCCGATTCATAAAGTTATTGTAGAACCGCTGTAGTGAGATGGACTTTGTAACTTTAGTCTTTAGTGTCTTTTAAGGGTCTTGAGAGTGTAAAGTGCATTGAGCCAATGGAGGCCTTTCAGATTCATCAGATTTACACTAAAATATCTTCATTTTTGTCTGAAGATGAACGGAGGTCTGATGGGTGTCGAACGACATGAGGGTCAGTAATTAATGACAGAATTTTCATTTTTGGGTGAACTAACCCTTTAAGCTAAAGCTTCAAATAAGTTTGTTTATTTATTTGTTTTATTTAATTTATTTAATTTCAAGTATTGAAGATTTTTTTAAATGGTTTTAGTGAACTATTATAACCCTGATACTTTATTGAATATGTGTCAAATACTGATCTTTCCTCCTGACTATGAATTAAATGGGAATTAAATTAAATACAGTTTATTGTGTAAGCAAAAACGAATATATAATGCATGACTTTTAAAGACAAACAAGCTCGAAATTAGGGCTGGGTAAAAAATATTGATTTCTGTTTATTTAGTGTCATTTAAGTGTTTGTATACAAATCAGTTTATTTCTACCTTCAATATTAGTAGGCTAATGTAGTATCAACTGACTCCCATAGTTTACAACATTAGTTCAGAAATTAGTTTTCCTTGAGAAAATTTTCCATGTATTATACCTGATACATATCCAAAATAATCCATATTGAATTGAATCGAATCGAATCGAAAGCTTGTGAATCGAATCGAATTGTGAAATTTGTGTCAATACCCAGCCCTACTCGAAATAGACCGGGACTCTTATTTTGAAATGTCTGCGCCTCTGTTGCAGTTGCAGGAGCTCATTCAAGTTCAGGAGATAAAATATGCATTGTTACAACCGTCTAAAACATATTACCATATAAACATCGTAGACATGTGCCGGTAAACGGTAATACGATATACCGCAATAATGAACATGCACAATATTGTTATCGTGGGCACTTCAAAAAACCGTGAATAATTATTTATTACGAATTATTCAGATTTTTAGAATGAATTTTAAGAATACTTTACCCCTCAACCGTTTAAAATGAAAAACACGTCAAAGAGGAACGCACTGATGTAAATAGACCGTGCATGAGCCGAGCTCATGGCGGAATGAGGAGACTCGCTGAAGTGCACATTCACTCTTCGACAGCAGAGGGCGCTGACGGAACAGCAGAAATGCAGCCGGTTCCTCAGTAATCACAACCTAATACATAATACTTAAAGACTTAAGGCTATTCATTTTCAAACTTGCATTTTATATTTTAATCTGGACTAAATTACATGCCCTAGATATTGTTTGAATATGTTCTGACTGTTGTTCAATCACACACTTTACAAGGCTCCAGTATTTAACATTAGTTCCTTCATTAACAAACTTACAATGAAAAATACTTCTAAAGCATGTATTAATCTTAGTTAAATGTACATTTCAGCATACCTATTGTTCTTTATAATTCTTTTGCACTTTAATCTGTTTTAAATATTTGTTTACTTTATACATTTTTGTGTATTGCTTTATTGTATTTAAATGTTTGGTTCTTTTGTTATAAGAAAGTGATTTAACCTGTTATAGTATGACAACACTTTTTTTGCAACTTATTTCAATATCGTGATAATACCGTATACCGTGATAAAAGCTTCAGCAATTAATCGCAACATGAAAATTTGATACCGGCACATGCCTAAAACATCGTAAAGTAAACATTGTCATTATTCATCAGCATTAGTTCATAAACAATTGCCGGTCATAAATGTGTGTTATTGATTGATTGAGCTGCTCTGGAGCTGGATTGGGGATGAGCCGTGTTTTCCAGCTGTTAGATCAGTTCAGATCAAATGTGCTCATCTGTTACACAGGACATCAGTTCTGACCCCATCTCTGCCCTAATCCACCCTCACTAACATTTTCCTCTCGTTTTTATTTGTTGACAAAAATGACAGTTGATTTTCGTCATAGTTTTTGTCATCCAACACTAGTTTTTATTTAGTTATCGTCTCGTTTTCGTCAGTGAAAAAAGGTCGTTGACAAATTATTCGTCAACGAAATTAACACTGACCTACTGGCGGATTTAGTTAAATATTTAAAAGCATCACTTCGTTTTTACCATCATTTTTAAAAATCGTAACCTTTGACAGTTACTGTATATTAAAAATGAAGTGTTTTTTAAATATATTAAAAAATATATTTCTTATTTCCGCAGTGATTCCAGATACGCTGCTGATAACACACTCTCGCATCCTGAGTGGCCAGCCTGTTATCGAAGGCACGGAGCTCCAGCTGACATGCGCAGCGTCCGTCCAATCGGATCAGCACACTCATGTGTCCGTCACGTTCGGCGTGCGGAGCAGCAGGGGGGCGGAGTCTCAGGGTCACAACCTGAGGGAAATCATCGGCATCGACCGCGAGCTGCGATTGAGCCCGGGCCACAGCGGCGGTTACGGGAAGAGGTACAGAGAGGGAGAGATCGCTCTGGAAAAGCGGAAAGGGGACGGAGGCAGGGATCTGTACGTGCTGAAGATGAGCGTTCTGGCCCCAGAGGATTCTGGGTCATATTTCTGCGAGGCCGTGCAGTGGATCAGAGATCCGGATGGCAAATGGGAACGCATCGCGCAGAGGACCATGGAGCTCGGGAATCTCACCGTTCAACCACTTGGTTAGTAACAACCTCTCGTATTTCATCTATTAGTTTATGTAAACCTTATTATCTTAAAACTTAAGTTACTCTTATGCTCTTAGACCATTTTGGGGGATTTCTGCCTGGTTTTGGCCTACCCAAATTGAAAAGCTTCCCATACTAGGGCTTAGGGGTGTGCCATATCATACCGTCCATGATAATACCGGTATACATTTTTACTAGGGCTGGGCAAATTAACGCGTTAACGCAGGCAATTAATTTTTTCAGCTTAATGCGTTAAAAATATTTAACACAAATAACGCAGCGTCCGTTTTTATATCAATTTTTGCTTAGGGTTACATGATCACACTCCTATTCATGTAAATGCCTCCAAGCGCGACAAGACAGAAGAAAACGCGCTGTATGTCAATGTCCTGTGTGTGTGTGTATCAGTGTCCTGTCTGTGTTGCTGCGTCTCATGTCAGCTAATCGAGGGACACTCTGACACACACACACACACACACACACACACACACTCGATGCATAGACAGACTGGCGTCAGTCTCCTGCTCACATCGAGTTCTCTTTTGCTCTTGAACAAACAATAACAACAACACAGAGAATTTTTAGTGTTTTCATATTAGGAGTCTTAAATTTGTTAAATAACGTCTTAAATGAACTTAAAGTGTTGTTAGGAAATGAGATGCGCGGGACAACGCGTCAGATCCGCGGCCGTTCTTATGTGGCGTTCACACCGGACGCAATTCGCACAAATAATTCACGCTAATCGCGCCAAGGTGGACGCTTGAACATTTTGAGTTTACTGGCTTCAATTGCGCGTGAAATTTGCGCGAATCGCGCATGACATTCACTGCACAACAGACGCGAATTCGCGTCATGGGCGGGGCTTCTGCCAGCGGCTCGTCTCGGTGAGAAATGGCTGACATGGGCTGTGTTTACACGTCTTTTTTTTGTTAAAATCTACTGTTAATGTGTGACAACGTAGTTTTAAGACTTTTTCAGTCGATAATGTAGCTCAAATCTGTGGTTTATTTATATAAAGAGTGCCTATTTGAACATTTTATCTGGCGTTTTCGGAGTTGTGAGCTCCAGTGGATCAGCGGCGCTCGTCAAAGCCGGCGAGGGCAACCTTTCCTCAGCCAGTCTCCAGCTATAATTCGTCTTGTAACGGCCGATCTTTGGTCTCATGGATCTTTAATTTGTTCCCTGGCAAATCGTTTAGACTGAGGGCAAAGAGAAGTTTCATTACTTTATATTTTTAGGCTATAACTGTACGTTGCAGTTGTAACGTTAGCCGACTAGCACTGACTTTGAATGTTTGACTGAATTGTTTGCTTTATTTCATGTATAGCTTATTATACCTTTTACTTATACCTTTTGTATTATTGATCATACATAAACTTGCATTTAACAAAAAGAGACTGTGTTGTGTTTCATGTCATTTAATGTTATCACAGTGATAATCATATTGTCTGAACCAGATATTAATATACAGATTTTCTCCTCATTGTTGTTACTACTAGAGCAAGCTCCTGATTGGTTAACGCGGCGCGAAATATCCGGCAAAGTTCAGATTTTTCAACTTGAGCGATTCGCGCGAATCGCACGTTCAAAACGCTCAATTCGCGTCCTTCACGCCGCCTCAATCGCGCGAATCTCGCCGCAGAATGCCATTTCGCGTCTCTGCATTGACTTAACATGTAAATCACTCTCGCGAATCGCGTCCGGTGTGAACACACCATTAAAGTGACAGGAGCACTGATGATGCCTGTCATTAATGTTCATCAAAGAACAACGGGAACAGAGAAAAGTGTAGCTTTAATGATGATTAATCTATATTTCATTTATTATTTATGCAGTTAAGAAAGGTGTTGATAACCATTACATTTCTGTATATGTCTATCAGGGAAGGCCATGGGTAAATATAACATTTATTATTTTGGGTTTATGTAAAGATTGTTTTAAGTTCACTTAAATTAAAAGTAGTTTTTTTAAAGCCTAATAAATGTTGAGATTGTCATCTTTCAGTTATACTGTAATGTAACGTCTTTAATGTTTCATAGAGACTTTAGGATCAGTGACACTGGCCTTCATTCATAAAAACATGATAATACAACACATATTTAAAATATGCTGTCTTTAAACTGTTTATACATTAATTTGGAGAGTAACTGAAGTTATTACAATATCAAAATATTAAAAACTAAAAATATTAAAAACTAAAAATATTAAAAACTTGCGATTTAATCGCGATTAATTACAGAAAAAAATTTGATTAATGAGTTAAAAAATTTTTATCGATGTCCAGCACTCATTTTTACAAGATAAAAAAGTGTTGTATCGCGATATCAATGATATAACGACGCAATGACGTATGGCGCATTTACGTTCCCTAGCGCGCACAACAACAACACATGTATGAGAGTATACACAAAGAGCAGCATGTCAGCCTCCGATGACGATTTAGTACCTAAAAAGGGAGCTACTTGGTTACAAGAGGTCAGCCCTCTTGACAACTGACTAAACATTGGCAACTTAAAGCTGTTTATTGATGTTTGCAGCGCAATATTTGACCGGAAGGGTAACATCAGTGATGCCAGTAACGCGTTACTCTAATTTGACTACTTTTTCCAGTAACGAGTAATCTAACGCGTTACTATTTCCAAACAAGTAATCAGATTAAAGTAACTTATCCAAGTCACTGTGAGTTACTATTTTTGTAATTTTCCTTAGTAAAAATGTATACTTTTGCTTTCTTGTTTAGTCTCAGCAGGGGTTTTCCGGCATAGAGAATTACGAGGCGGTCGCCTCCGTCTGTCGACAAAACTCAAGACAGGCAGTTACTTGCTCAGATTAGGCATGTCGTGATAATTAAATACTCATCAGAAATATATATTGTCACATTATCCTTCAGCAATCATTATTAGTATATTATGATTTGCTAGTAGCCTACAAAGTCATCTAAAGCCATTCCATAGCTGAATGTCTTTCCTCTGCTGTAGCTGTCATTCTCCGTTCAGAATTCAAACTGCGCGTCGCGTTCGGTTCCAGGCAGCAGCTGCACGGTAAAGCTCACTCCAATATGATATATTACCGTTATAATACTTGATATGTTGATAAAATAATTTATCTTCCTGGAGTTTATCTAGCGGTTTCTGAAAGATGTTGTGCTCGCTACCCAGGTGACAACACAAGGACTATTAATTAGCATCACACGCACAATAACCGGAATTTAAAACAGTGAAGAAACAAATAATCAGTGAATGTTTGGACCGATATAGGCTACATAGTAGACTAGGATTTGTGGGCTCAACGCTCATCTTCTCTTTATGCCGTGAACTTTTCAATGCGCACACGCGCTGCACTGCACACTCTGACTCCACGTTGCTTTAAGCGCATCATTCTGCACCCGGGATGCGCATAAGCGCTTTGTTGCCGCTCTGTTTTGAAGCGTTTCATATATTTTCATAGTTTTGTGCACTTAAAGATTATTAAAACATATATTGTTCTCACGTATCGATCATATATTTGTTTTCCCTTTACAGAGCTGCACATTACGTTTACAATAAAATATAAATCTTGTAATTTTATATTATTTGTGAAGGCCCATATAATTATTTACATTCATATATAAATATAAATTAAATATAAATTGGTTTTCATAAATGTATTTAATAAGAACACAAAGTAATTTGTACCTTTTCATTAACATGTTTAGATTTTATAAAATTAGTCAAAATATTTTTTTTGGAGATACAATTTCAGGAGATACATTGTTGACGTTACTGTTAAAAATTAGGGATGGGCGATATGTTATCGTTTGCGATATACCGGTAAAAATTCTCCCCACGATAAGAATTTGCCTTCCCGCGATAATAACAATAAAGCCTAGTTGATGGCGCGACCCATCCGCACCGTGCCACCGCTGGCTGTCTCTTGATGCCCTAAACGTTATTACTTTATGATGGCCGCGGTGGCTGCGTTCGTCACTCTGTATAGCTGAACGGGGGTTGGAGAGAGAATTTCTTGTGGTGCCCCACGCAGCACTTAGTGCTCTACGCGCAGTGCTTGATAGGAGCTGCGGCACTGAATCCGCATCTCACGTGCAGAACGAAAACAACTATGGTGGAAGCTGCGGAAGAGTTCATAGCTAAACGAGGGGCTACCTGAGGGCAATCTGAACCATACAGATGTATTTTCACTCGCTGTCTCAATCGATCGGTAAAGCACACTATTTCAGTTAATCTCAATGAATGCACAGTGTATATGACGCACATTAAACACTAGTGTGAGGCGCGCGACTGAGAGCGCTCAGTGTTTCACACACACTCAAAGAGAGAGCGAGAGAGTCTTATACCAAACAGAATTGACGTGCTTCATGTAAACAATATCCTTTGTTGCATTTTCCTGTAAAGTAATGGCGTTTATTTGGAATTATTCAGCCTTTCATGAACAGGAAGAAAGGAATGCACAAACGGGAATCTCATTGGTTGGCGCGCACCTATTACTGTGCCTGTTTTGATTTCAGCCAATCAGTTGGAATGAACGCTGACAACGTGATTAATATTCATGAACCCAGAAGCTCATTATTCCTTAGTGCTGTTTATTTTTATTAGTAGAATAATTCGTGGTATTATTATATTATCAACTCAAATTACTGAAGCTCTATCATTAAATCATTATTTTCAACTTTTTTGTAATCTGAAGACATTTTTGGGATAATTACTTTAGCTGTTTCTGCTATTTTTACCACTGTTTGCACCATGTATTAATAAATACAGAATCGGTTTACATGTAAAACTTTTCATTGATTTAAAAATTATTTTTGTTTGTATTGTGTGACGTTTTTTAGCACAGTTGCACTATTTAAACATTTCCTGCACTTTTACAGAAGACCATTATATCTGCAACTTTTCCATTTCTGAAAAGGCTGGTGTGGAATTTTACATAAAAAAATTATTAAAAAATTATTAATTAAATAATATATATATATATATATATATATATATATATATATATATATATATATATATATATATATATATATATATATATATATATATAAAAAACATGGGGAATGATACTACATTTATCGTCATTGATATCGTTATCGCAATAAATACTAGAAAATATCGGGATAAATTTTTAAGTCCATATCGCCCATCCCTATTAAAAATGCACTTCCAATAAAGTGTTGGCAAAAACGGTTGTAATTTTTATGTTGAGGCTGCAGAGGTGTTGTCGGCAACTGATGAATGTAACTAATAAAGTAACTTGTAATCTAACTTAGTTACTTTTAAAATCAAGTAATCTGTAAAGTAACTTAGTTACTTTTAAAATCAAGTAATCTGTAAAGTAACTAAGTTACTTTTTCAAAGTAACTGTGGCAACACTGGGTAACATTCACAGTTATTTTCGTCAGTTACGGCTCGTGAGATCTAGCATTTTGACTTCTTTGAATCAGACACCGAGATAAAGTAGTGTGTAAGATTACAGTTATTTGAATGAATGGAAAATATAATTTATTTGGATTAATTATTGAGAAATTCGTACCTGCGTCTGTTCAGCGTCTCTCTTAACAACGAAGATGTGCGTTTATTACTTAAAAATTGTGATGTAACCCCATTGTTGCTGAGAAATATAATGTAGTGATCCAGTAGCTTAGCTATTTTATTGCTATAAGTTAAGTCGCTGGGCGGCGTTAATATCAAGTTTCTGTGCTCATGAATGTGCAGCGCGATCTCTGCTGTCTGTATGCGAGTGACGCGCGCGCGTGCTCTTCAATAGCCCCGTTTACATGCACATTTTTATGTCATTCCGATTAAAATCGGTGGACAGTTTACATGAGATGTTATGTATACCGTTGTGGTGTTGCTGTAAGAAACACCTCAGCAAAATAAATTCTTCTGTCAGGCGCAGTTGAAGTAGAAAGTGCCTGGGACAAACGCTGTCAGATGAGCTGGCGTAGCCAGGCTGTTATTCCAACATTATCTTCATAACTTGTTACGAAATAAAAAGTTTAACACTTCAGAAAAATGTACTTTCCTCTCGTCAACATTATAACATATTTTGATTCCGATTTAGGTGTTTATATGCAGCATTTTCATTCGGTTTGGACTTTTAAACCGATTACAGTGCTCCGTCTAAACACACCTGCAATGAAAACAGCGCATTAATATAGAACGAGGATTCATCTGACTTGGAACTACCTGTCCCCCCTGTAAAATGTCCCCACAAAGATGGCAATATCCAAAATCCTCATCCTTGTGGGGACATTTGCTGGTCCCCATGAGGAAAACATCTTCTAAATCAGACTAAGTGATGTTTTTTGACAATGTAAAAATGCAGAATGTTTCCTGTGATGGGTAGGTTTAGGGGCAGGGGCTGTGTGTGTGTGTGTGTGTGTGTGTGTGTGATGGGTAGGTTTGGGGGCAGGGACAGTGTAGGGGGATAGAATATACGGTTTGTACGGTATAAAAACCATTACGCCTATGGAAAGTCCCCTTAAAACATGAAAACCCAACATGAGTGAGTGTGTGTGTGTGATGGGTAGGTTTAGAGGCAGGGGCTGTGTGTGTGTGTGTGTGTGTGTGTGTGTGTGTGTGTGTGTGTGTGTGTGTGTGTGTGTGTGTGTGTGTGTGTGTGTGTGTGTGTGTGTGTGTGTGTGTGTGTGTGTGTGTGTGTGTGTGTGTGTGTGTGTGTGATGGGTAGGTTTAGGGGCAGTGTAGGGGGATAGAATATACGGTTTGTACGGTATAAAAACCATTACGCCTATGGAAAGTCCCCATAAAACATGAAAACCCAACATGAGTGTGTGTGTGTGATGGGTAGGTTTAGGGGCAGGGGCAGTGTAGGGGGATAGAATATACAGTTTATACCATAGACCGTAAAAAAATATGGACGACGCGACTTCATTGACTTCCGCTGACCATAGTTGAAGCTTTCATAGGCCCGCACACGGCGCTGACATCTTGGGACCGAGTCTGCGCAGTAGCGATCTCGGGACCGGAGTTGCGCAGTAGAGAACAGGAAGTAGAGGCGCGATTATCAAAAGCCCGCCCACACTCTCGCAGATGCAGAATAATTCATTGTGTTGGTGTGAAATAAACAGTTATGGGAATGTAGAAATGAAAGCTAAAGCTCCAATCTCCTCCCAAAAATCCCGAAAAAAGTCCGTTAGTGCCTCAGTGACAACTTCACTCAGAGAAGCCGTCAATCTCAGCTGTCAATCATGACGTCACACCCCCCGTTTTTATAGCATCAAATAACTCACTAAAACTAAACTTATTTAAAAAACGAACACTTGAAATGAAATTATCGTAATAAAAACTGCCTAAAATGACAGAAACCATCTTTAGGAAACAATTATTTGAAGTGTAATTGAATTGTTTAGTGTGTCTCGCTCTCCATTCAAATACATGGAGAGGCGGGGTTTAGGAGCTATACTGGGACCGGCCACCGGGGGGGCGATCGAGGCGCGAAAGCTTCAATTTCTGAGAGGAGCACTACAGGCTTGGTTTATACAGTATAAAAACCATTACGCCTATGGAAAGTCCCCTTAAAACATGAAAACCCAACGTGTGTGTGTGTGTGTGTGTGTGTGTGAGATGGGTTGGTTTAGGGGCAGGAGCAGTGTAGGGGGATAGAATATACAGTTTATACAGTATAAAAACCATTACGCCTATGGAAAGTCCCCATAAAACATGAAAACCCAACGTGTGTGTGTGAGTGGGAGGGAAGCTTTTCAATCTGGGTCGGCCAAATCCAGGCGGAAATGGTACCAGAGTACTTTAGTGTAAATAAGTGACTTTGTGTAAAACAAATGCCAAAGTGGTGCAATCTCCAGAAAGTAGAGACTCTAAGCTTTCAAATGAACCACATATGAGGTCAGAGCTCCTCCACAGACATTTAACATTTAAAGTATATACTGGATCATGTCATTCCGGACCCTGATCAGGATCTGCAGAGGTTAAAGGCCCAAAGAAATGGCATTGTTTTTTGTTTTTTTTGACATATTTTGCAAAAACATAAACGGGTTCTGAGGAAGGTAGAATCGTAAATGAATTGCATTCTACCAACATGTTCAGGAGCGATTGCACTTTAACAAAACAATTTATGTCTTTTAAAGTAAACATTGTCTTAAATAAATCTGCCATGCATTGCTTTTATGTTAATGAAGCGCTCGTTCATATCGATTGAGAGCAGTTTAGCGTTCACCGTGTGATTGATCTGAGACGCTGTAGGACACGAAGCATCTGGCAGATCGGCAGACTCTCACTCATCTAAAGTTAAAGTGTAAACATCTCATGTACCAGCTGCTTTGGATGTTGCGTACTGTAGCAACTTGATCACAGGAAATCTCCTGGGTTTATTTTCTGAGCTTTGGATGTGTGCAGTGTAAGTGCAGGCTGAAGTGATTTTGTCTCCTATAAACAACCCTTGATATCCTCGGCCAGTTTTAATGCATGTTGTTTTGTGTGCTTGTACTTAAAGGGGTGATTTTTATGATTTGAGTGTGTAACTTTAGTGAGTGTGTAGTGTCGCTGTTTGAGCATAAACAACATCTGCAAGACCCGTTATAGGACCCCTTTAAACTAAATTATGATGTAACATCAATGTTTATTGACCTTTGAAAGAAATGTTGATTAGTAGGGCTGGGTATTGGGCACGACATTAACGCTTGTCCGCTTGGATTTTTTGAAGGGGCAAGTGAAAGAGAATTTTACTTGCCCGACGGACAAGTAGTCTGATAAAACGTCATTAACAAAAATAACTAGGGAATCACCCAAATGCAAGAATGATTCTGCATTCATTACTGTAAGTGGCGATTGACAGTGAATGATAATAATGTATAACTGACGGTAACTAACGTTGCACTGTTTCTGCACTCGCGCAGCCTCTCGAGGAGAAATCGAAACAAATGTGCACCGCTCACACAGAGAAACTCAGTAACACACTGCCGTAAAAATGTAGAAATGTGGAGTTTATTTATATTTATAACATTATACAGTTGCAACGTCACATTACCAAGAGTGCTGTTTTCCTGAATAACATCACGACTGAAAACGTCACGCTGACTTAATGTTAATAATTGTTTATGGAACTGTCATATGAAATCAGTGTCATTTTAGTCGCAATATTGAGTGTTTTTGTTCTATTTCAGATGCGAAAATAGTTCCAAAACATCACAGCAGAACGTGTGTCACAGCATCAGTGTGTGTTAGTGAATGATTCAGAGTTTGAATGAATCGATAGAATCAAAGATTCAATGAACTATTCGTAAACGTATTCGTTTGAACGAATCGACTCAATGACTCGCTCATTCAGACGGTCACCTGCTGCCCTCTACTGGTGCTTTAGTTTCATCTTTCCAACATTTCTTATGTGTATATTCAAAAAATATTTAAAACAATCTCATAACATTATTTAATGCAGTTGTAATTTTTCAGTGTAAAATATTTAATTTGACTGGTAACAGCCAGTGTCGTCTTCTAATTTAATTTATTGATCCAATTTAAGAATATAAAAGGAAATCTGAATCATAGCCTATATTTAATTAGATTAGGGGAAAAATGCCCTTTATAAAAGGTAAAAATATCACAAATATGCATATGTCAAAGCTGATTGAACACTGGTGAGAATATTGCTTCAGAATACATTTTATTTACAACACACACAAAAAAAAAAAACAGCTTGTGAACAAGCTTAATGTCAAGCCCTGACTGGTATTGACACAAATTTCAGTTTGGAACTGAATCACAAGCTTGTGGATCTTTTGATAATGTTTAATCTGGTGTTTCCTGCAGTGGACACTCTGAGTGTGCGCTCCGCTCCAGATGGGGAGGTCTCCCTGCGGCCCGGTTCTCCGCTCAGCCTCAGCTGTCAGGTGTCCGGCGTGGGAACCTGGAACCGCTCGGCGCTGCTGGTCCAGTGGATGCGGCGCGGGCCGGCCGGCGGGGTGGAGGTGGAGGTGGCGCGCCTGGGCCCCGGCGGCGTGGTGACCTGGGGCGATGATGTCAGCAGAGCGGGCGGAGGCAGTATGGAGAAGGAGGCGGATGGGAGGTTCTCTCTCCGCCTGTTCTCCACTCGCCCCGCGGACGCCGGGCTGTACCGCTGCAGCGTCAGTGTCTACGCCGGCCAGCTGACGCCAGGCCCGTCCAGACCCGCCACAATCACTCAGAGGTCGGACTGGGTCACTGTTAGCCTGAAGACGGAAGGTGTGTGTTTATATGTGTGTGTTTTAATTTAAAATTTAAAATTAGGACTTTTTGTGGCGAATATGCACAGTTTATTCATTATCAACATAATCAGCATAACAATGATTTTAATTAACTTTTTATTTGGCTATTTTTATTTGTGCTATTAGAGACTTATAAATAAATAAATTACTATGAATGCATTTAATATTTATTTGAATATTATGAAATTTACTAACAATGAATAAATAACCAAATTAAAGTAAATAATAAAAGTTACTATTAATTCATTGAATATTTATTTTAATATTTACTAACAATAAATAAATATCCAAATTAAAGTTAATAATAAAAATTACTATTAATACATTGAATATTTATTTTAATATTTACTAACAATAAATAAATGATCAAATTAAAGTAAATAAAAAAATTATTATTTATTTCAATATTATAATATTTAATATTTATCAACAATAAATACATGTCAAAATTAAAGTAAATAAATAAAAAATGATTAATATTTATTTTAATATTTACTAACAATAAATAAATGACCAAATTAAAGTAAATAAAAAAGATTAATATTTATTTTAATATTATAATATTTAATATTTATCAACAATAAATACATGACCAAATTAAAGTAAATAATAAAAAATACTATTAACACATTGAATATTTATTTTAATATTTACTAACAATAAATAAATGACCAAATTAAAGTAAATAAAAAAGATTAATATTTATTTTAATATTATAACATTTAATATTTACCAACAATAAATAAGTGACAAAATTAAAGTAAATAAAAAATACTATTAATACCGTACATTTAATATTTTATTTTAATATTATATTTACTAAAAATAAATAAATGACCAAATTAAAGTAAATAAATAAACTATTACTAATACATTGAATATTTATTGTAATATTTACTAACAATAAATAACCTACCAAATTAAAGTTAATAAAAAATTACTAATACATTTAATATTTATTTTTATATTTACTAACAATAAATAAATGACCAAATTAAAGTAAATAAAAAAGATTAATATTTATTTTAATATTATAATATTTAATATTTATCAACAATAAATAAATGACCAAATTAAAGTTAATAATAAAATGACTATTAATACATTTAATATTTATTTTAATATTATAATATTTAATGTTACAAAAGATTCTATTTCTAATAAACGCTGTTCTTTTGAACTCATTTTTGAACTATTCATCAAAGTATCCTGAAAAAAAATGTATCAGTTTCCACAGAAATATGAAGCAGCAACACTGATAATAATCATAAATGTGTCTTGAGCATCAAATTCTCAAATGAGAATGATTAGTGAAGGGTCATGTGACACTGAAGACTGGAGTAATGATGATAAATTCAGCTTTGATCACAGGAATAAATTACACTTTACTATATATTCACATAGAGAACAGCTGATATGAATCATAATAATATATCACAATTTTTACTGTATTACTGTATTTTACCTATAATTCTAAACAAAATGCAAACAAATCAGTGATTTAATAAATTTATTTTATTTATTTATTTTATTATTTATTTTAATATTTACAAAAAATTTACAAATAACCAAATTAAAGTAAATAACTAAAATAATTACTATTAATACATTTACTATTTGTTTTAATATTATAATATTTAATGCATTAAATTGATCAAAAGTGACAGTGAAGACGTTTATAATGTTACAACTATTTCTAATAAATGAATTTCTTTTGAACTTTATTCATCGAAGTATCCTGAAAAATAAAATGTATCACAGTTTACACACAAATATGAAGCAGCAACACTGATAATAATCATAAATGTGAAAAATGATTTCTGAAAGCATCATGTGACACTGAAGACTGGAGTAATGATAATAAATTCAGCTTTGAAATAAGGAATAAATTACACTTTACTATATATTCACATAGAGAACAGCTGATATGAATCATAATAATATATCACAATTTTTACTGTATTTTTTTTAACCTATAATTCTAAACAAAATACAAATAAATCAATGATTTAAAGGGTTAGTTCACCCAAAAATGAAAATTCTGTCATTAATGACTGACCCTCATGTGGTTGGACACCCGTCAGACCTCCGTTCATCTTCAGACACAAATGAAGATATTTTAGTGTAAATCTGATGCTCTGAAAGGCCTCCATTGGCTCAATGCACTTTACACTCTCAAGACCCTTAAAAGACACTAAAGACTAAAGTTACAAAGTCCATCTCACTACAGCGGCTCTACAATAACTTTATGAAGACGAGAATAGTTTTTGTGCACAAAAAAACCCTAAATAACGACTTATATAGTGATGACGATTTCAAAACACGGCCTCATGAAGCTTCGAAGCGTTATGAATCAGTGAGTCGATTCAGCGGTTTGAAGCGTAATGAATCAGTGAGTCGATTCAGCAGTTTGAAGCGTTATGAATCAGTGAGTCGATTCAGCGGTTTGAAGCGTTATGAATCAGTGAGTCGATTCAGCGGTTTGAAGCGTTATGAATCAGTGAGTCGAATCAGCGGTTTGGATCGCCAAATTTCAGCAGTTTAGTCCAAGTCCAAATCATGAATCGACTCACTGATTCATAACGCTTCGAAGCTTCATGATGCCTTGTTTTGAAATCGTCATCACTATATAAGTCGTTATTTAGGGTCTTTAGTGTCTTTAGTGTCTTTTAAGGGTCTTGAGAGTGTAAAGTGCATTGTGCCAATGGAGGCCTTTCTGAGCGATCGGATTTCAACTAAAATATCTTCATTTGTGTCTGAAGATGAACGGAGGTCTGACGGGTGTCCAACCACATGAGGGGAAGTAATTAATGACAGAATTTTCATTTTTGGGTGAACTAACCCTTTAATAAATAAGTGTTTATTCATCTTGCTGGGAGTTTATTAATGCAGTGTTTGTGTTCAGATGTGCGTGTGTCCGCCAGCATTGATTTACCGCGGCGTCCGCTCCTGAGGCGAGGCAGTACGGTCGCCCTGATCTGCAGCGTCTCCGTGGAAACCACGGCCGCTTCTCAAGTGGAGGTGCAGTGGCTCCAGAAGCCGGAGGAACCGGCGAGGAAAGACGTCACGTTCTCTGAGGAGGGCAAAGGTCGCCTTATCGCAGCCCTGACCTACGACGGGCTGGCGCGCATCTACAGCAACAGCAGCGAGCTGAGCGTCGACCGCGTGTCCGCCGCTCGCTACCGGTTGAGGATCTTCTCGGCCGGCGACGAGGATCAGGGACACTATCAGTGTCAGGTGGAGGTTTGGGCGCAGGATCCGCGGGGCGGATGGTACAGTACAGGTGCGAGAGCAGAGTCCGCGACCGCACACCTGTACCTGTACGCACGCGGTGAGTTCCAGCTCAGACCGGTTTCTATACAGGAATAACATTCTGTGATATTGAAAACATGGAGGAAATTGCAGAATCCATTCATAAAAATGGAATTTACTGTTTAAAGCTTGTACAAATAAATCAAAAGTAGGTCAGACCACTTAAAGATACATCTCTATATATATCGACTAGGGCTGGGTATTGACACCAATTTCACAATTCGATTCTATTTCGAATTTCAAATTCAATATCGATTATTTTGGATATGTATCAGGTATAATCATAGACTGTAAAAAAATATGGACGTAGTGTCCGTGGCATCACCCATAGGATTCTGATGAGCCGTTCTGAAGCGCAAAGTATGGACGAGATGGCCGTCGCCATCTTGGCAGCGCGTCACTCCAGGATAACAGAAAATGGGCAAAAAGGCGGGACGTGGGCGGAGCTTAAGTGACGCGATGACTAACAGACAGCAGATAAATGGCTATCCACCTGTCACTCGAAGTGGCCACGCCCTTAATTATGCAGAACTTTAAGGCTTTATATAATGTAAGCGAATGAGTTATAACAAAATTCACCCCCCTCACAGTCATCATGAAGGGCAAAATGAGCCGTATAGACCAAAACCACAATTTGTCCCAGACTGTAAACATGTTTTATTCTGCTCTAAAGTTGGCCATTTTAACATGAGCTCAATGAGATTCTGCTCCTTCTGGATCCTGTCCCTAGCGGCCAGTCGATGAACTGCAGTTTGAGGCACTTCCGTATTGGCTTCAAGAGAAACTGCGGGAGGTTGCCGCTTGGGTATAATACATGGAAAATTTTCTTACGGAAAATTAATTTCTAAACTAATGTTGTAAACTATGGGAGTCAGTTGATACTACATTAACCTACTAATATTGAAGGTAAAAATTTACAGATTTGTATACAAACACTTAAATGACACTAAATTATGTTTTTGTTTTTTTTATATATATATAATAATAAAGTTATAATATTAACTTTACAATTACATAATCATATTTCTACTCCAATTAGGTTTTTGAAATATAAACATTTAAAGGGATAGTTCACCCAAAAACAAAAATGTGATGTTTTTCTGCTTACCCCTAAGGCATCCAAGATAGGGGTCTTCGTTTCTTCAGTAGAACACAAATGAAGATTTTTAACTCCAACCGTTGCTGTGTGTCACTCATAATGCTTGTCAATGGGGTCTAATTCTATTAGAGTAAAAAAAACATGGACAGACAACGTCAAATTAAACCCTGCGGCTCGTGAAGACACATTGATATCTTAAGACACGAAACGATCGGTTTCTGCGAGAAACCCAACGGTATTTATGCAAATATATCACCTCATATCAGACAAACGCTTCAGCGGGTCACAGATATATTCATAGATACCTCATTAGTGCCTGCGTGGATCATGGCGTGGATCGCTCGAATGAGGAATCTATGTATATATATCTATGACCCGGCCAGAATTTTGACCTCATACACGGGAAGTGATGGCGGTCTGCAGAGCTGAAGCATTCGTC
This sequence comes from Gobio occitaniae, assembly GCA_033150135.1. NCBI lineage: Eukaryota > Metazoa > Chordata > Actinopteri > Cypriniformes > Gobionidae > Gobio > Gobio occitaniae. Next base: position 257,240 of record JARQWZ010000481.1, on the reverse strand, counting down.
TGATATGAGGTGAATATATACTATAATATAGTCAAATTTACCCCTATATAACCTCTATTTTCGCGCTGTGTTTGAGCAACGCGTTGTCTTACTGTAAACACAACGCACGGTCAAATAAACGGTCAAATTATTTATAAATGTTCAAACTTTGGATTAATTATACATTTTTGTTTTGCAATTTTGTATTGAGTATTGTTTGCTACTGTGTTGCTATTTATTCAAGTCTGCCCGTTTCCTGAAAAAAAAATCCGATATGATGGAATGACTAAAACAATTTTCATGATTATCCAAAGTTTATTGCTGTTGTTCTCTTTTTCAAATTATAAATGATATAACTATACAAATGAATAATTAATTAGGTCAAACTGTGCGCTTGAATTCGTATGTTATCCTTATCGTAAGCTGTCATACATTATTATTATTATTATTATTATTATTATTATTATATTATATTATTATTGCTCTTCATTGTCTATTTAGGGTATTTTAGTGATTTAAGTAACATGGGTTATCTTAATATGGGATTAATTACATTTTATTATAATATTACACCACCCAAATATGTATTTATTTCCATCTAATTCTCGTCGTCATTGCGGGTTGGTTTAGCCTATAGTCAACAAAAAGTGATTAGTGTAACTGCATAAAACAACAGGACAAAAACATAGTTGATGACTAAAAATAATCATTTCATGACTCTATACATTACTTTGTGAAGACAGTGGTATAATACAGTGGCATATTACGTTTTTTAGCCGTATCAATACAGTATTAATCTGCATGGGTAAATTTTAACCGCTGGCGGTTTTAGGTATACAGCGACCTCTGGCGGTTCTAGTGTTAATAAATAAATAAAAATTATCCTTGGCATAATAAATTCATGTTCACCAACAGTGATGCCAGTAACTGTTACTCTATGTTGTGCTCGCTACCCAGGTGACAACACAAGGACTATTAATTAGCATCACACGCACAATAACCGGAATTTAAAACTGTGAAGAAACAAATAATCAGTGAATGTTTGGACCGATATAGGCTACATAGTAGACTAGGATTTGTGGGCTCAACGCTCATCTTCTCTTTATGCCGTGAACTTTTCAATGTGCACTCGCGCTGCACTGCACACTCTGACTCCACGTTGCTTTAAGCGCATCATTCTGCACCCGGGATGCGCATAAGCGCTTTGTTGCCGCTCTGTTTTGAAGCGTTTCATATATTTTCATAGTTTTGTGCACTTAAAGATTATTAAAACATATATTGTTCTCACGTATCGATCATATATTTGTTTTCCCTTTACAGAGCTGCACATTACGTTTACAATAAAATATAAATCTTGTAATTTTATATTATTTGTGAAGGCCCATATAATTATTTACATTCATATATGAATATAAATTGTTTTTCATAAATGTATTTAATAAGAACACAAAGTAATTTGTACCTTTTCATTAACATGTTTAGATTTTATAAAATTAGTCAAAATATTTTTTTTGGAGATACAATTTCAGGAGATACATTGTTGACGTTACTGTTAAAAATGCACTTCCAATAAAGTGTTGGCAAAAACGGTTGTAATTTTTATGTTGAGGCTGCAGAGGTGTTGTCGGCAACTGATAAATGTAACTAATAAAGGAACTTGTAATCTAACTTAGTTACTTTTAAAATCAAGTAATCTGTAAAGTAGGGATGCCACAATTCTCAATATAATATTGAACCATTCGGTACGGCATTCACGGTTCAATACGCGCTTGTGAATTGCGGTTTTTCGGTTTTGCATTGAATTAATAATTTTTCTACAAATTCTATCAATTGCCTCCCTCCATCCCAATACTGAACAACGCGACATACATTCACATCACACGATAGTGGTGGAGTTATACTCACGGAACACTATAGTTATTCACAATCATGAAAGTTCATTCTTTGAATGCGTTTTAAAGCCTTGCCGGCTCATTCGCGTGCGCGGTTTTAACATGCGCTTTTCAGAGCGCGCGCACTAAAAGCCTGTCAAACACGTGATTACTGGACTAAATAGTCGTCTTACTGCGCTAATACTGTCAAATACACACAAGGTTTATATAAACACAGTCGGTTATGTCTAAAGTGAAAGTAAAATCGCGTGTGTCAGTATATTAGATGAACGGAGGTCTTAAATTGACAGCCGCGCAGCCTATAGTGAACACGCCGTCCTTAAAGGGATAGTTCACCTCTAAAATTCTAGTCATTATTTTCTCACTCTAATATTGTTCCAAACCTGTATTCATTTCTCGGTGACAGAATTTTCATTTTTGAGTGAACTATCCCTTTAATGTTAATTCAACAACAAAAGACAGAGAAAATCACTCACTGCTCTTGACTGAAAAAAACTAATTCAGTAGCTTTAAAAAGAATCAATGTATATTTTATAGTGAAGTCTATGTAGTGTTTTATTATTGCATTTATTCATTCAATTTCATACTTAAATGCAGCTGTACAGCTCTGAGCTGCCAGTGTCAATCTTGTATAATATAATAATAATATTATAATAATTAATAATTATTATAATAATAATAATTTTAAGTAAAGTTTTAAGTTTAAGTAAGATTTTTCAATTATTTTAAGTAAAATAAAGAAAGAGTATTGCAATAAAAAAGTCTTTTTTCTCCTTACTGTTCCTGTTGCCTAAGAATAGAATAACAAAAAATGTATGTGACAAGCCATCAGAACCGAACCGAAAACCGTGGTTAAAAACCGAGGTATGTATTGAACCGTGGACTAACTGTATTGTTGCATCCCTACTGTAAAGTAACTAAGTTACTTTTAAAATCAAGTAATCTGTAAAGTAACTAAGTTACTTTTTCAAAGTAACTGTGGCAACACCAAAGACAGCACTGGTGTTGATCTGAGGCTCATTATTGACTGTGTTTGCTGTGTTTTCTCCTCAGTTGCTGACCTGCTGCTCATCCCGCTGGTGGTGGGCGTGTCTTCTTCTCTGTTTGTGGGCGTGTTGATTATTGCGACGGTGACTTGCTGCTTCATGAAGAGACTGGCTAAGCAGCGCACTCGCATCAGGAAGTAGGAAGTAAGACAGAGACGTTCATGGAAAAACACTGAGAACATTGGGTTTATTTTGGCAGACGTGATGCCCACTCACAATTGGAAACGGAAAATGTGCTGGATGGTCACGTTACATTAATCCATAGGTGGATGGGAACAGTTGCACACACACAAACGCATGAACATCGTGATCTGAATGAAAGGCGGATCTAAACCACCCCCTCGGTCTAAACTAGAAGCTAAATGCAGTTGTGTTTTGGAGAACTAGCAGAAGCACTAATAATAACCCACTGAAATCACTCGCTGATGTGTGCTCATAACTCAGTGTTAGCTGTTAGTGTCAAATACGCTTATGGCATGCCATAGTTTTTCACCTTTTCACTTTTTGTATTCAAAAAGTGTGTGAAATGCATTAATAAATGGCGTTCCAGTCACATGGGAGTGAATTCCTCCCTCGTGCACGTTTGTTTCACAGTGACGTGTTTTTATAGGTCGTTTATTCTTCTGTTCTACATTGTGAACGGTCAGTTTTACAAAATTAAGAAATGTCCGGGTCATATTTTAACTCAAAAAAGAATATTTTTTTGCACAATTTCCGTAATATTTCATGGAAATTAAACAAATATAAAACAAATTTACAACATGTATACCAAATTTCTCATTTTGTCTCATTCCAAATTTCTGCTCTGGACATTTTGATTTATTATTTAAATTATTATTATTAATTTTATATTTTTCCCCCCATACATTTAAGACAACAATTGTGGTGATTGTTGTACTAAAAACTAAAAAAAAAATCCTATGGCCGAAAACAAACATATATTTATTTATTTTTTCCTCCCACAGTTTGCATAATATTTTAATGGAAATTAAACAAATATAAAACAAAAATTTACAACCTACATGCCAAATTTCTCGTTTTCATTTCTGGTCTGGACCTTGTTTTTTATTGACATTTATTATTTATTTTTGATAGTTTTTTATTATTATTATTATTATTATTATTATTATTTTTGTTTTCCCCCCATAAATTTAGTACTACAATTGTGGTGATTGTTGTACTTAAAACTAAAAAAAATCCTATGGCCGAAAACATATATATATATTTTTTTTCATTTGCATAATATTTTAATGGAAATTAAACAAATATATAACAAAAAATGTAAACAATTTTACAACCTATATGCCAAATTTATTTTTCATTTCTGGTCTAGACAATGTGATCCTTTTTTAATTTTATTATAATTTACTTTTAATATATACAATTGTGATTGTACTAAAAGCATTATAATTGTATTTAAGAAAATATAAAATATTATTTTGTAATTAAAAAAATTGCATTTTTGCATTAAAAAGTGTTAAAAAGAAGAAAATCTTAATAACGTGCAGGAAAATCTTTAAAAAAATATTTTTTTGGGTGAAATATGAAATACGCCCCAGACATTTCTTGCCATGTTTGTGAAATTCACCTGAATACGAGTAATATGTGTAACACAAAGCCGAATAAGCTACGAGGAGTTCACATTAGCAGTTTACAATGGTACCTAAAAAAATAATCAAATAAAACCAAACCACTTTACCTTAAGACGCTGAACTGAGAGGATGAAATGAGCTCGGGCTTTGAGCCGAGAGGCTGTTTAGTAGTAACATCTGCCAGGATTTCTGCACTTACAGGACCAAAGTGAGACATGGACCAAATCTTGTATATCTGCAAATCATCCTAATGTTAAACCTCGGTTCGGTGTTGCTATAATTGTACTGTTTTGTGCATCTGGGTCATTCTGCAAAACAGGTGTCCATCTTTAATGACTTCAGCAATGAAATAAAGTCTTGAAGTTGTGTTTCCGGGATGAAATATTGTGCTGTTCCATAAGTGAACTTTAAAGGGTCATAACACACAGTTTCTGCCAGTGTGGTGTTAATCTGGAGTATCTCTAGAGTAGTGTTGATCCTTCATATCTTCCAAGAGTCTTTAATTTATCAGATTTATAAAAGACAGAAACACTGTACTGATTCTTTCTGGCGTGCAGTGGGCGGAGCTAAAGAGTCACACAGAGTGTGACTCTTGTGTGTGTGTGTGTGTGCGCGTGTTTGTTTGTGTGTTTGTTTGTTTGTGTGTGTGTATATCCCGCCCTTTATGAAGTTAAACAGGGCCATACTCAAAAAAAACTTCCTGAAACTCGTGTTTGGCACAGAAATACTCTGTCATACGTCATATATTTTGTCCATGTTTATCATGAGAATCAACTCTTCAACAGTGTAAATAAGTCAGAATGCATGAAATAGCATTAAACTCAAATTAAGGCCTTAAAATTGTCTTAAATTCATAGTCATCATGGCATTAAATGCTGCATGCATTGAAAAAAATTAATATTATTCATATTTTTGTCCTGTTTTCCAATACAAACTAAACAAGTTTAAATAAAGATAAATTTACTTGAGATGCAAATGTAAAATGAAGTCTTAAAATTTGTAATTAAGTGAGTTTATGCTTAAAAAAACAACAAATATCTGTCAAAGCTTCTAAATTAAGCAGATTTTTCTGAACCCATTGGCTGACATTTCTTGTTTTAGTCTTAAACTTCATTTTGACGAATTTCACAAAAAAACAAAGCTTCATATTTTGCCATGTTACAACTGAAGTTAATGTATCTTGATTTAGGAGTCTTTAGATGCTAAGGAACATTTTTTTTTTCTTGCGGTTTGATCATAAGGTACAGTAAAAGTTATTTCCATATCGTTGTAGTTTTGGGCAAAACGATTCAAGCTTTTTTTCTTTGTCAAATGAATTAAAAAGTAACATACACTATATTGCCAAAAGTTTTGCAAACAGCTTCAGCTCTTCAGCTCTTCTTTCCTCAAGGTTTAGGAGTGTGTTTATGGGGATTCTTCATTAGTGATGTTGGACGAGAAGGCCTGGCTCTCAGTCTCTGCTCTAATTCATCCCAAAGCTGTTCTATCGGGTTGAGGTCAGGACTCAAGTTCCTCCACACCAAACTCCTCATCCATGTCTTTATGGAGACGCTTTGTGCACTGGTGCATGCTGGGACAGGAAGGGGCCGTCCCCAAACTGGTCCCACAAAGTTGGGAGCATGAAATTGTCCAAAATGTCTTGGTGAAGCATTAAGAGTTCCTTTCACTGGAACTAAGAGGTCAACCCCTGAAAAACAACTCCACCCCATAATCCCCCCTCCACCAAACTTTACACTTGGCACAATGCAGTCAGGCAAGTCCCGTTCTCCTGGCAACCGCCAGACTCGTCCATGGGATTGACAGAGAGAAGCGTGATTGGTCACTCAGAGAACACGTCTCACTGCTCTAGAGTCCAGAGGCGGCGCGCTTTACCCCACTGCATCCCAGACTTTGCATTGCACTTGGTGATGTAAGGCTTGGATGAGCTGCTCGGCCATGGAAACCCATTCCATGAAGCTCTACACACTGTTCTTGAGCTCATCTGAAGGCCATAGGAGGTCTGGAGCTCTTGACTCTGCAGAAAGTTGGCCACTTCTGTGACCCTCAGCATGCGCTGACCCCGCTCTGTGACCCTCAGCATGCGCTTGCTCCGCTCTGTGACCCTCAGCATGCGCTGACCCCGCTATGTGACCCTCAGCATGCGCTTGCTCCGCTCTGTGACCCTCAGCATGCGCTGACCCCGCTATGTGACTCTCAGCATGCGCTTGCTCCGCTCTGTGACCCTCAGCATGCGCTGACCCCGCTATGTGACTCTCAGCATGCGCTGACCCCGCTCTGTGACCCTCAGCATGCGCTGACCCCGCTATGTGACCCTCAGCATGCGCTGACCCCGCTCTGTGACTCTCAGCATGCGCTGACCCCGCTCTGTGACCCTCAGCATGCGCTGACCCCGCTATGTGACCCTCAGCATGCGCTGACCCCGCTCTGTGACTCTCAGCATGCGCTGACCCCGCTCTGTGACCCTCAGCATGTGCTTGCTCCGCTCTGTGACCCTCAGCATGTGCTTGCTCCGCTCTGTGACCCTCAGCATGCGCTTGCTCCGCTCTGTGACCCTCAGCATGCGCTTGCTCCGCTCTGTGACCCTCAGCATGCGCTGACCCCGCTCTGTGACCCTCAGCATGCGCTGACCCCGCTCTGTGACCCTCAGCATGCACTGACCCCGCTCTGTGACCCTCAGCATGCGCTGACCCCGCTCTGTGACCCTCAGCATGCGCTGACCCCGCTCTGTGACCCTCAGCATGCGCTGACCCCGCTCTGTGACCCTCAGCATGCGCTGACCCCGCTCTGTGACCCTCAGCATGCGCTTGGTCCGCTCTGTGACCCTCAGCATGCGCTGACCCTGCTCTGTGACCCTCAGCATGCGCTGACCCTGCTCTGTGACCCTCAGCATGTGCTTGGTCCGCTCTGTGACCCTCAGCATGTGCTTGGTCCGCTCTGTGACCCTCAGCATGCGCTGACCCCGCTCTGTGACCCTCAGCATGCGCTGACCCCGCTCTGTGACCCTCAGCATGCGCTGACCCCGCTCTGTGACCCTCAGCATGCGCTGACCCCGCTCTGTGACCCTCAGCATGCGCTGACCCCGCTCTGTGACCCTCAGCATGCGCTGACCCCGCTCTGTGACCCTCAGCATGCGCTGACCCCGCTCTGTGACCCTCAGCATGCGCTGACCCCGCTCTGTGACCCTCAGCATGCGCTGACCCCGCTCTGTGGCTGAGTTGCTGTTGTTCCCAATCGCTTCCACTTTGTTATAACACCACTAACAGTTGAGTGTGGAATATTTAGTAGTGAGGAAGTAGTAAGTGTAGGAGATGTATTTTTAAACATTTACATTTAGAGGACATTGATTTTGTTGTGTTCCCTTCAATCTATTCCTTACATTTTCGTTACTTGGTCTTAAATTGAAAACTGCAGAAACCCTGTCAGGATTTTTTTTTTAATACAATCTAAAATTGTCAAACCCGAGACTGTAATCCATTTTAATATAGTAAATGATGTTTTTGGAAATATGACCCACTTGCACTGTTTTAAAGACCTCACCATTTATACTTGAAATGCAATTAACACATTCTTTGATTAAAAAAAACACAGTTTCATAGAATGACCCATTTGTTTTACTAGTGCTGATCGTTTTGTTTGTCTTTTGAAGGAATGGATGATCGGAGGACTGATATTACTGATGCACATTCTCTCCATGCATTCACCAAAATATGTGTGTGTAAACCTGCGGACGGGAGGTTCGAGATGACGAGATGTGTGTTGTTTTTGAGTCACAGAATCATTGGCTGTTCTGACTGATTCCTGCAGTTGGTCTCTCTGGGATTGTACTAATGTGAAAGCCACATTAACATCAGGGATTCTGTGTTTCTGCTTATTTACAGCGTTCAGACGCTGATTTATCCTCTTATGTCACGTGACTGAACGCTGAATGGCGGTCAACAGAATATTCTCTGGGATATTAATCCTCAGGTCATGCTGACTTGATGCATTTGTCCTGTTTTTAGCCATCTTTGTTCCCTTTCCTCAGTTGTGCAGCTTCATGATTTCATTTATATTGAATATATAATATGATTTCTAATGTTTTTAGAAGTCTCTTCTGCTCACCAAGGCTGCATTCATGTTATTAAAAATATTTTTTTTTTCATTAAAATGTAAAAACTGTTCTCTATTTGAATATATAGTCAAATATAATTTATTCATGTGAATGTTCAGCATCATTACTCCAGTCTTCAGTGTCACATGATCCTTCAGAAATCATTCTAATATGAGGATCTGATGCTCAAGACACATTTATGATTATTATCAATGGTGAAAACAGTTGTGTAAAATTGTTTTTTAGGATTCTTTGATGAATATGAAGTTCAAAAGAACAGTATTTATCTGAAATGGCTTTAAAATTTTTGGATTAGTAAGAATTTGAAAAGAAATTAAAACATTAATTCATAAAGGATGCATTAAATGGATCAAAAGTGACATCTATAATGTTACAAAAGATTCTATTTAAAATAAATGCTGTTTATATTCATCAAACACAACTGTTTTCATCATTATTAATAATCATAAATGCGTCTTGAGCATAAGATCCTCATATTAGAGTGATTTGTTAAGGGTCATGTGACACTGAAGACTGGAGTAATGATGATAAATTCAGCTTTGATCACAGGATATAAATGACACTTTACTATATATTCACATAGAGAACAGATGATCTACACTGGAATAATATTTCATAATGTTGTACCCTATTTCAGTATTTTTAATCAAATAAATGCAGCCTTGGTGAGCAAAAGAGACAACTTCTAAAAATCTTACCGATTAAAGTGATCAGTTGTGCATGAAAAGCTCAAATTGCGTTGCAGATCCTGACCAAGACGACAACTGCACTGGGATCGTTGTAGGATGGGATTGAATGTTTTTAGTTGGATACGAACATGCCAAAACATTCGTTGTCTTACCTTTTTTATGTGCATTACATCATAATGCAGTGCTCATGTTTGGGTTTCGCTGCTGTAACTGTGTTTTGTGAGATTTTGTAGTCGGTGGTCTCGTTGTCTGCTTCTGTTTTTGTGTTGATGGTCAATAAAACATGCCCTGATTAGAGATGTTAAGTTGTTGTTTTGCACACGGTAAGGAGCTGGTGAGAAAGTTGAGTGTATTCTAGTGCTACGTCGTTTTCCGTGCGTTTTTATTCAGGGTTTCTGCGGGTCTTAAAAGGTCTTAATTTGACCTTCCACTATGTAAGGCCTTAAAAGGTCTTCAATTGGATCAGAAAGTCTTAAATTCAATATCATGGCATTAAATCAGGGCCCTATGATTTCTGTGATGTAGAAAACGGAATTGCAGAATCCATTCATAAAAATTTTATTTACTGTATAATGTGGAATATCACGGAATGTGTCGCATTTTGTATGAATAAATCAAAAGCAGGTCAGATCTTAAAGAGACAGGTCACCCAATCCTGTGATCATTTACTCGCCCTAATGTTGTTCAGACCCATCAGACTTCCGTTCATCTCAGAGAATTTATAATAAAGCGCTTGATCCGTATGGATCAGTTTTAGGATCTCTTTATGAACTTTCTGAAGTGGCAGTGGAAGTTGCTTAGGCTGTCAATGGAGGACAGAAATCTTCCCATTTCATTACAAATATCTTCATTTGTGTTCAGAAGATGAACGAACATCAGTCACATTTAATTTAAACATTAAAGTACAGAAAAATTCAACTCTAAAACTAAAAATAACACCGATTTCATAGGGCCCTACATTTAATTCAATGCACTGCAAAAAAAATGTTCTTCCTTCAGGATTTTTGTTTTCCAGCACAAATTCAAAACATCCTTAGATCAAGATTAGGGACGCACCGAAATTAAAATTCTTGGCCGGAGTCGATTTTTTTTTTTTTTCCCCATTTATTTTGCCAATTTTTTCACCATTGCATAAATTAAATAGTAAAAATTAGCTTTTTACTATTTTGTCTTGCTTTTTTTTAAAGAAAAATAAATTACAAAACTACAATTTAAAAATATTTCTTTGACACTGAACATTCCAGCAGACATTATACAAACAAAGCACAATATAACTTAAAACAGGGCTCTCAAGTTCTGAAATGAGTTCAGAGGGAGATTTTGGCGACAGCAGAAGGGGTTTGGGTGTTCTGATCGGGAAAAAAATGTATAAATAAATAAATAATACTTTTTTTTTAACATTTAATTCAACAGTTCTGTGTGTGTGTGTGTGTGTGCATAGTATTAATTCTTGCATTTCTCTATTTCAAAGATGTCAGGGAAGAGGCTAATTAATAATCCATTATTTATATATATATATATATATATAATTTTTTTTTTCAGAATTTACTGTGTTGTAAATATAATGTATTCTGAAGCAATATATTAAAGTGTTCAATCAGCTTTGAGATATTTAAATCTGCATATCTTTGATATTTTTTACCTTTTATGAAGGGCATTTTCCCATAATCTTATTAAATATAGGCTATGCTTCAGCTTTCATTTTATATTCTTAAATTTGATCTATAAATTAAATTAGAGTAAGACACTGTAGGGCTGTTGCAATCAAATTAAATCATTTACACTGAAAAATGTTAAGAGATTATTTGAAATATTTTTGAATATACAAATAAGAAATGTTGGAAAGAAAACATCAAACTAAACCACCAGTAGGTGGCAGAATGTAAACGTTGTTGTTGCGGGAATATCTAAATCTTACCAGGATACAGCAATGCTATTTTCTGATTGGCTGTTCGGTAGCTATATTTTTATTTGATTGGCTGGTGCGTGGCAGGGTCTTCTGAACTCTATGTGGAACTCACTTGATCACACATTTAGGATTATTTAGAATTTCAACAATATTTTGCAACAAATATTTTTCTATTAATCTATTAGTCTGCCTTTACATTGCTTTAATGCGTTACTATTTCACGGTCGCTTCTGAAACTTTGCAGTGTGTAATTGGCCATTAATCCTTATTACGACATGAAAAACAATAGTTTTATTCACTGGATTATATAGACTGACTCGAAAGCGAGCCAAGACCACTCCATTTACCATCACTAAACACTGAAGAAATTAAGTGTTGTTTTCTGAGACATTAAACGCAATTAAGTGAGTTTGTGCTTTTGAAACAAGAATATATATATGTCAATGGGTATGAAGATAACTTGCATTGGAGTTAAGTTTTTATGAACCCGTTGGCAGATATTTGTTCTTGTTTTAATCATAAAATCACTTTCACAACATTTCTCATCTCAAACTTTAAGCTATTTTTTTGTAAAAATGAATGGTAACACTTTACAATAAGGTTTCATTAGTTAACATGTACTAATAATGAACTGCACTTATAAAGCATTTATTAATCTATGTTAATTTCAACATTTACTAATGCATTATTAAAATCTTGTTAACATTAGTTAATGCACTGTGAACTAACATGAACAAACCATGAACAGCTGGATTTATATTAACAAAGATGAACTAATGCTGAACAGGTGTTGTTCATGGTTAGTTCATGTTAACTAATACAACCTTATTGTAAAGTGTTATCAAATTAATAAAAAAGTTATGGAGATCTGTTGGAAATGCTGACATGTTGTTCCCTTCAGTTTATTCCTTAAATGTTCTTTAATTGGTCTTAAAATGGACTTAAATTGACCTTCATAACCTGCAGAAACCCTGATAGTCTTCGGAAACTGCTAAAGTTAAACATTTGTATTTCCTCAGAGGTTGCACTTTTTTAAAATGAGCTTCTGAAAATGTCACGTCTCAAAAAAAACCCAACATTTCTGAGGAACAAAGCTCTTCTTCCGCACGCACTTCCTTTAAAATTTCCAATAAAAGAGATTATATCTTGTTCCTCCTCTCTCTCTTTCTGCTTTACTGTCTTTCACTCTTAAACTTCTCCGTATCACACGTTTATTCTCTTGTGATTATTTCTGTGATGTTCCTCATTTGTCAGTTGCTTTTATAAAAGCTTCCGCTAAAACACTTTACACTGTTGTGCTGGGTTAGACTGAAGTAGGAGCTCATTTGGTTCCCCAAAAGCCGTTTCTAGATCTAAAATCGTTCCCGTTGGTGGTTCTTCCACCATCAGTTCTAGGAGCTGTGAAAAGGTTCCTCTGCTGCGAAAGCCCCTTTTGTTAGTTAATGCATTAAGTAATGTCCAATAATGGACCAACTAATTGGTAAAGTAACCAATGCGGGGCTTGACGCATACTTTTTTCCCAAGGTGCACCTGTGCTCTTAAGTTGAAAAATGTAGGAGTGCATTTAGAAAATTTAGGGGCACAACTAACTATTTCTGCATATATATATATATATATATATATATATATATATATGAGCTATATTAGGGCTGTCAAAAGATTAATCACGATTAATCACATCCAAAATAAAAGTTTGTGTTTACATAATATATGTGTGTGTACTCTGTTAATTATTATTTATATATAAATACAAACACATTCATGTATATATTTAAGAAATATTTGCATGTATATACTGTATATACATTTATATAATTTATATTATATATAAATATTTTATATATAAATATAATACATTTTTCTTAAATATATACATGCTTGTGTGTGCTTTTTATATATAAATAATAATTATACACAGTACACACACAAATATAATGTAAACACAAACTTTTATTTTGGATGCGATTAATCGCAATTAATCTTTTGACAGCCCTAAAATATATATACACATACATACACACACACACACACACACACATAAATATACTACTAATATAGATACTAATATAGTTTTTGATAATATTTTAAATTCAATTTAGTTTTGCTTTCATTTTAATTTTTGTTAAAAGTTGTAGTAATTTTTTATTTAATTTGTTATTTTTATAAATGTCTATAGTTATTCATTCATTTTATTTCAGTTTTAGTTTGGTACATCAGGTTAATGAAACTAAATGAAAATAAGAAACGCCAGTTAACATTTATTTATTTGAAGAAAATATATTTTTTTATGGTTTTAGTTTTAGATATAATTAATTTAATTTAATTACATACAGTTTGTGTAACCAAATAATAACTGAGGTGGAAATCGGACACACGGCGTGACTTTTATTTAATAAACAAGCCTGAAATACACCATGACTCTTATTTTGAAATGCCTGTGCTTTATTATTGCAGGAGCGAGGAGATAACCGTATACAACATATTACAATATAAACACTGTAAACATTTACTGTTCCATAAGCTTAAAATAGTACAATTTTATTTTAAAAGAATGTTGAACTTTAGTTTATTCTGTGCATTATTCATTCAAATATATACACTCATCACGTTAAGATCGTTCAATTAAACTAAGCAGCATTTACAGAGGCTGATGTGCTTCGTTAAGCATGTATCATATTTCATAATGTGTCACAAAAAAGCATAGTATGTCATGGTAATTAACAGAAGCAAATATTGATGCTGATGTTGATCACTGGTAACTGCACGTCCATGATCGTGGCGTCACTAGCTCCCAAAAGCTTGTCTGTTTTGAGAAAATGCAAACATGAACTTGTTAAATATGATTTATGGCATTGCTGGACAGAAGATGAACTCTGATCCCATTAGTGTATTGTGTTCGAGGAGCAATGCAAGAAGAAAAGCTTGTTCTTAAAGGAACAGTTCACGCAAAAAAATAATATTTTCTTATAATTTGCTCACGTGTTGTTCAAACCCTTTTGACTTGCAATGGAATTATTGAATCATAGTGACCCTACAGTGCCACCAAGTGGATGTTTTTTCATGTCATTAAATTACCATTTGTACAATGTTTTATTCTGCTGCCTCTTATTTCATAACTTTATATCACTCTCTGCTTTTTGTTCCATTTCTGAGCGGTCACCATCTGTCAGTGTGTTCTTCAGCTGCTCTTGTAACCTAATCCTGAACTTAATCGTCACAGTCTTTGAGCAGCATCTGCACTTTGAGCCTTTGCGATCAAACTGTGATCCGTTAATCAAAGCGCAAGTGTGAGTGTTTTTATTGTGCGTTTGGGAGCTTTGGCCGTGAGCGGTGCTTAAAGAGGAGCAGGGGAATCCTGCAGTGAAGTGGGTTCTGGTCAATAGAGAAACATAAATAATGTATTTGCGAACTTTATCACAAAAAGGTTTATTTTTAATTTTTTTATTCCATGGCAGAAACAAACAAAAAAAGCAGGATTTTGCAATGTAAATTCAGTATTACGGGCAAAAAAGGCAGAATTGCGAGATATAAACTTTATTTGAGAAAAAAGTCAGAATTGCGAGGTGTAAATTTGGTATTACGAGAAAAAAAATCTAAAAATGCTAGGTGTAAATTCAGTATTACGAGAAAAAAGTCAGAATTGTGAGGTATGAATACGGTATAACGAGGAAAAAGTCAGAATTGTGAGGTATGAATACGGTATAACGAGGAAAAAGTCAGAATTGTGAGGTATGAATACGGTATAACGAGGAAAAAGTCAGAATTGCCAGGTATGAATACGGTATTACGAGGAAAAAGTCAGAATTGTGAGGTATGAATACGGTATAACGAGGAAAAAGTCAGAATTGCCAGGTATGAATACGGTATTACGAGGAAAAGTCAAATTTCGAGGTGTAAATTCAGTATTACGAGAAAAAAAGTCAGAATTGCGAGTTATGATTACTGTATTACGAGAAAAAAAGTCAGAATTGCGAGGTATGAATACGGTATTACGAGAAATGCCAGAATTGCGAGGTATGAATACGGTATTATGAGGAAAAAAGTCAGAATTGCAAGGTATGAATACGGTATTACGAGAAAAAAAGTCTGAATTGTGAGGTATGAATACGGTATTACGAGGAAAAAGTCAGAATTGCGAGGTATGAATACGGTATTACGAGAAAAAAAGTCTGAATTGCGAGGTATGAATACGGTATTACGAGGAAAAAGTCAGAATTGCGAGGTATGAATACGGTATTACGAGGAAAAAAGTCTGAATTGCGAGGTATGAATACGGTATTACGAGGAAAAAGTCAGAATTGCGAGGTATGAATACGGTATTACGAGGAAAAAAGTCTGAATTGCGAGGTGTAAATTCAGTATTACGAGAAAAAAAGTCTGAATTGTGAGGTATGAATACGGTATTACGAGGAAAAAAGTCTGAATTGCAAGGTATGAATACGGTATTACGAGGAAAAAAGTCTGAATTGCGAGGTATGAATACAGTATTATGAGGAAAAAAGTCAGAATTGCGAGGTATGAATACGGTATAATGAGGAAAAAAGTCTGAATTGCGAGGTGTAAATTCAGTATTACGAGAAAAATAGTCTGAATTGTGAGGTATGAATACGGTATTATGAGGAAAAAGTCAGAATTGCGAGGTGTAAATTCAGTATTACGAGAAAAAAAGTCTGAATTGTGAGGTATGAATACGGTATTACGAGGAAAAAGTCAGAATTGCGAGGTATGAATACGGTATTACGAGGAAAAAAGTCTGAATTGCGAGGTGTAAATTCAGTATTACGAGAAAAAAAGTCTGAATTGTGAGGTATGAATACGGTATTACGAGGAAAAAAGTCTGAATTGCAAGGTATGAATACGGTATTACGAGGAAAAAAGTCAGAATTGCGAGGTATGAATACGGTATTATGAGGAAAAAAGTCAGAATTGCGAGGTGTAAATTCAGTATTACGAGAAAAATAGTCTGAATTGTGAGGTATGAATACGGTATTACGAGGAAAAAAGTCTGAATTACGAGGTATGAATACAGTATTATGAGGAAAAAAGTCAGAATTGCGAGGTATGAATACAGTATTATGAGGAAAAAAGTCAGAATTGCGAGGTATGAATACAGTATTATGAGGAAAAAAGTCAGAATTGCGAGGTGTAAATTCAGTATTACAAGAAAAAAAGTCAGAATTGTGAGGTATGAATACGGTATTACGAGGAAAAAGTCAGAATTGCCAGGTATGAATACGGTATTACAAGAAAAAAAGTCAGAATTGTGAGGTGTAAATTCAGTATTAAGAGAAAAAAGTTAGAATTGCGAGCTTTAAATTCAGTATTTGAGAAAAAAAGTCAGAATTCGAGGTTTAATTCGGTATTACGAGAGAAGTCTGAATTGTGAGGTGTAAATGTGGTATTATGAGAAAAAAATTTGCGAGATCTAAACTGTATTTGAGAAAAAAGTCATAATTGCGAGTTAATCGTCGAGATGTAAACTTGGTACTATGATAAAGAAGCTGAATTGCCAGGTGTAAATTCAGTATTACGAGATAAATCAGAATATATATATTTATGTCTGTTTTTTTATTCTGTGGCGGAATCGATCTTCCACGACCCACTCTGATCCGTCTTACCCCGGTTCGCGGGCAGTGTATCTGCGCGTACCACTCCAGCCCGTACAGACAGACGTGGATTCCCTGACCCATGAACAGACACGTCCACATGATGATGTTCCACACCGGGCTCTTCCGCTTATCGTTCATGGCGAAGTTGAACACCACTGGAGAGGTACAACAAAAATCACATTTCCGCCTGCTCTTTACCTCCCTTCCAAACTCTAGTGAGCTCATAACAAGACAGCAGTTCATATCGTTATACTGTCAAGATATTTATGATGCCTAAAATCTTACGGTAGCATATATTTATTTATTTTACAAATGAGGAAATCTTATGGTGCGTTCCCACCGGATGCAAATGACGCGTATAAATCGCGCTATTCGCACAAAGTTGGGCGCTTGAACATTTTGAGTTTGAGGCCGATCTTTGCTCTCATGGATCTCTAATTTGTCCCCTGGCGAATCGTTTAGGCTGAGGGCAAAGTGAAGTTTCATTATTTTTTTATTTCTAGGCTATTTAACTTTACGTTACCGTTGTAGTCGACTAGCGCTGACTTTGAATGTTTGACTGAATTGTTTGCTTTATTTAATGTATAGCTTATTATACCTTTTACTTATACCTTTGTACTATTGATCAGAAACTTGCATTTAACATAAAGAGACTGGGTTGTTTCATGTCATTTAATGTTATCACAGTGATAATCATATGCACACTTGTCTGAACCACATATTAATATATGATTAATATAAACCAGATTTTCTCCTCATTGTTGTCACTACTAGAGCAAGCTCCTGATTGGTTAACGCGGCGCGAATATCCGCCAAAGTTCAGATTTTTCAACTTGGGTGATTCGCGTGAATCACGCGTCAAACGCTAAATTCTCGGCGTGTCATTCGCGCGAATCGTGCCGCAGAATGTCTATTCGCGTCTTTACATTGACTTAAAGGAACTGTATGTAAGAAATGTATTTCAATTAATCATAAAAGGGCCCTGATATGTCACTAGACATTAAGAAATCATGTTAATTTCAAATACTTATATCACTGACAACAGTTGTCCGGCCAAGATATTGTCATTTTAAAAGTGAAGTTGCAGCCCTCAACTGATGTTGATGTTGACATGTTGTGTCATGCCTGAAGCGCCACCCTCCACCTGTCTACCAATCATGAAGTCAGTAGTGTTTCTGCATTCGGGTTGCCAGCTCTGCTCTAGTTAACACAGCTGCAGCTATAAACTTTTTGGATAAACAATGTCTAACTTTACGAAACCTAAACGACCTCGTTTATGAATAAGAAAAACGTTGTGACAGTGTCCGAAATAAAACAAGGATTTGAATAAGAGATGCCTTTGAAAGATGGAGACGGCTGAAAACGGAGAATAATTTGAAGACTGATGCCAACGTTGCTAATTTTCTCCTGGACAGGTAAGGTTCATATGTTTGGCTAACTTGTACTTAATGTAAATGGACATTTCAAATATTCATGACAGTCGAACAAAGTTATGCATGTTCGTGCAAAGTAACGTTAGGTTAGCGCAGATGGAGGAGGTGGGTCATTGAATTGAAAAGGTAACGTTAAGGAATTGTTTGGTAAATAAAAACGGCGAGTCGTCATTGCTAACATTAGTAATGCATTATCAGAGCCCGTTTCTCTGTCATTATGCTGGGACGCTGAGGAAAACAACATTAGCACGCCTATTATGGCAATGTGAAAACGTATTTGAGACAGTAGCCTAACGTTACCTCGGTAAAAATTATTCCTCATTCGTTCTTCGCATATATAGTGGACAAAACATGCTGCAAGTTGACCTGTATGACCATTGCTAATGTTATTTAGCTTTGCTGTAATTTTACTATAATATACTATAGTATTTTTTCATCTGGGAATGTACTGTCACATACGAGCGTTCATATTTACGATTATATTTGGCTAATTGCCATTAGTAAATGTTTGCCATTCATAATTACTTCATAAAACATCGCTCTTGAAGCATAAACATAATTAACAGAAAGAAAAAAAACTAACTGTGTACGACTCGTCACTTGCCATTGAAAGCTCCGTGTAGCAGCCTACGTTCCTGCTGGATCCTGCAGCCTATCTGGAAGCCTCGAGTCAGGGGAGGGGGAGAGGGGATACACCGCTCAACAGCAATTTGAAAGTGATTGCAGTACCAGTTTTGGCCACAGTCCTACATACAGCTCCTTTAACATGTAAATTATTCGTGCGAATCGCGTCCGTTGTGAACGCACCATTATAATGAGTTCAGCAAAACGTACATATGTACAGTAAATAAAAATAGTTGGTAACACTTTACAATAAAAAAACTATATTTAACATGAACTAACAATGAAAAATACTTCTAAAGCATTTATTAATTTTAGTTTTATAACATTTACTAATACATTATTCAAATCAAGGTGACTAGGTTTTGGAACAGAGTTAATAGAGGAGAGCGGGGCACAACCGAACGCTTTTCGACTTTCTCCGTTTGTGCAAATCCACTTGGGGTTCAGAGTATTTCTTTTCTCCCACATTAATTCCCCACATGTCTTGTACAATTATGTGGTTTTGTTTCATTAATACAGTGTTTACTTTTTTCTTGATTTACCCAGAAAGAATGGAAGTGAAATGTGACAACATGCCCCATAGGTGGAGTACATTATAACATGACCAAATAACAGCTTAAAATGTTACCTGATGTAATAAAAAATATACAAGACAAACTAAAATATTGTCATTTTAATCATTAAAAATATAAGCATTTTTGAGTTTGACTACAAACTCATCGCTAAATACAGCTAAACAGCAGAGTTCGAAATATAATGATAATTAATCATTTCTGAACATTAACTCTCAAACATTATTCACCCTTTTCTCATGGTTTCTCAAAATAATTAATACAAGTATAGAATATAATGTCATATTTCTAATCGGGGCTCATTGTATCCCCATCTGCACACTGGGATGTAAACCGTGGCTCGTGTCTTCTGCTGTTAGATCCGCATTAAAGAACATCTCAACTGTTCAATAACAGATAGAAGATTACAATAATATCAGATTTATATTTTAAATCAACACAAAAAACAGAGATGAAAACTAAACTTAAGAAATGTACTTTTGCAATGGTTAAATACATGTTCAGTCATATCTTCCAGAGATTTTTTTGATTTTGGCGCTATTTTTTTTCTCTAAATAATGTTGAAATGGCAACTAGTAAACACACTGAGTTTCGTCATTCTGGCATGTGTGGAAAGGGTTTAAATATGCATGTTACAACTAACCTGTGTATACATTCCTGTGTATGTTAATATTTAAGACTACAGTATAATGCACGTATGCACATTGCCTCTTGTACATCATTAACCTTAATGCATTTTCTCATAGCTATATTTATGAATATTTTGTATCTGTGTATATTGTATTTCTATGTAAATTTTCATCTGTGTTGTATTTTTATTATTTATTTTTTAATATTGCACTGTCCATGGAGCGGACCTGACTTTCATTTCACTGCTGGTTATATATGCTCTATATAATTGTGTATGTGACAAATAAATCTCTTGACTCTTGAACCCGTGTTAGGTTGCGCCCCGCGCTCTCAATCTCATTTTTCATCAAATACAATCACAAACTGTGCATGACTATTTGTGTCAGCAGCAGCTTCTCTTGCGTTCTTACCACCGATCCCGGCGAATGTACAGAACATCACCGGATAGAAGAATCCGAAGCCCATGGTGAAGGCGTATTCATGAACTACTGCAGAAACGGCAAAAACAGACAGTGTGGCCAGCGAGCGGAGTTTATCACCGGACAGCTGAGGGGTCAGCAGAGATTCAGGGTCACAATTAACAACACATGACACGCAGTTCAACGGGAGATCCACGAGAGTCATGCTCACCCGCAGGAAGTCTCTGTAGCAGTAATAATACAGCCAGTCGTGGACCACGATGTTCCATGTGCGGTAATAATTGGCAAAGGAAGTCGAGTTCCACCAGTCCTGCAATACATTTATTAGTGTTTATTCATCTTTGTTAAAATACAACTGTTCATTGTTCGTTCATGACAGATCAGGTTCATTAAATAATATTAACAGAACCTTATTGTGAAGTGTTTCCAACTTTTCAATAACATATTAATAGATAAACATATTATGTTTAACCCTCTGGTGCTCTTCAGTCATTTCTGACCGGAAAATGTTCTGTTTTGAAATTTTAAAGGGTTAGTTCACCCAAAAATGAAAATTCTGTCATTAATTACTGACCCTCATGTGGTTGGACACCCGTCAGACCTCTGTTCATCTTCAGACACAAATGAAGATATTTTAGTGTAAATCTGATGCTCTGAAAGGCCTCCATTGGCTCAACTTTACACTCTCAAGACCCTTAAAAGACACTAAAGACTAAAGTTACAAAGTCCATCTCACTACAGCGGCTCTACAATAACTTTATGAAGACGAGAATAGTTTTTGTGCGCAAAAAAACCCTAAATAACGACTTATATAGTGATGACGATTTCAAAACACGGCATCATGAAACTTCGAAGCGTTATGAATCAGTGAGTCGATTCATGATTCGGATTGCGTGTCAAACCGCCAAACTGCTGAAATTTGGCGATTCAAACTGCTGAATCGACTCACTGATTCATAACGCTTCAAACTGCTGAATCGACTCACTGATTCATAATGCTTCAAACTGCTGAATCGACTCACTGATTCATAACGCTTCAAACTGCTGAATCGACTCACTGATTCATAACGCTTCAAACTGCTGAATCGACTCACTGATTCATAACACTCCAAACCGCTGAATCGACTCACTGATTCATAACGCTTCAAACCGCTGAATCGACTCACTGATTCATAACGGTTCAAACTGCTGAATCGACTCACTGATTCATAACGCTTCGAAGCTTCATGATGCCGTGTTTTGAAATCGTCATCACTATATAAGTAGTTATTTAGGGTTTTTTTGCGCACAAAAACTATTGTCGCCGATTCATAAAGTTATTGTAGAACCACTGTAGTGAGATGGACTTTGTAACTTTAGTCTTTAGTGTCTTTTAAGGGTCTTGAGAGTGTAAAGTTGAGCCAATGGAGGCCTTTCAGAGCATCAGATTTACACTAAAATATCTTCATTTGTGTCTGAAGATGAACAGAGGTCTGACGGGTGTCCAACCACATGAGGGTCAGTCATTAATGACAGAATTTTCATTTTTGGGTGAACTAACCCTTTAAATAATATTAACAGAACCTTATTGTGAAGTGTTTCCAACTTTTCTATATGTTTAACCCTCTGGTGCTCTTCGGTCATTTCTGACCGGAAAATTTTCTGTTTTGAAATGTTAAAAATCACAGCTTCATCAGAATTATATAAAACTTGGTGACTTTTCTTGCTTTAGGTATGTAAACACACAAAAATTGGGGTCATGTATCGAGCATGTAAAAAAAAAAAGTATCGTTCATTGTCTTCGGTCATAGGCATAGGAAATGAATGGGAAATCGGCAAAAACACAAATTCACAGAAAAAATCTATATTTCTAAAAAATATATATATCTAAAACTGTATAATAAATAGTCTTTGAGCTTTTTTTAAAATATATTTTCAAATCATTAAAAAAAATCATTAAATGTGTTCAAAAGAGAACTAGGGGATTCTCCATAGAGACCTCTAGTGATTACACTCATGGTTGCAGGATTTCTTTAATAATTCCAAAAGAGGGCGCTAATCTGCCTTTAAAAAATATATATTTTGAAGGCCTAGTCTCTATTCTAACCTGAAATACTGCAATAATTTAAAACATTTTTTTTTTTTTTTGAATTTTCAATGGAAAAAATAGACCATAATTATTGCATAAATATAAAAAAATACCATCAAATCATCTCAAAATACAAAATTAAAAAGAAAAAATATTATTGAAGAAAAATAGATTGCATTGGTTTTACACAGGGGTGGAGGAAGTTTAATTTTAAGGTGTCCGGTCACTTATAACCTGGAAGATGACCAATGCAACCCCTAAACCAAGAGCAGCAGAGGGTCAAACACTATATCGGCAGAAGTATTGGGCCAATCACTGAGCTCAGGTGTTCAATCCCTTCATGGCCACAGGTGTGTAACTCCAGCTCTAGGCCTGCAGACGCTTCTACACACATTAGAGAGAGAATGGGCCGCTCTCAGGAGTGTGTGTGTGTGTGTGTTCGCTTCTACACACATTAGTGAGAGAATGGGCCGCTCTCAGGAGTGTGTGTGTGTGTGTGTGTTCGCTTCTACACACATTAGTGAGAGAATGGGCCGCTCTCAGGAGTGTGTGTGTGTGTGTGTGTGTGTGTGTGTGTTCGCTTCTACACACATTAGTGAGAGAATGGGCCGCTCTCAGGAGTGTGTGTGTGTGTGTGTGTTCGCTTCTACACACATTAGTGAGAGAATGGGCCGCTCTCAGGAGCTCAGAGAACTCAAGCCTGTGCAATAAGTCCAAATATTCTACTAAATATTCCACACTCAACTGTTAGTGGTGTTATAACAAAGAGAAAGCGATTGGGAACAACAGCAACTCAGCCACAAAGAGCGGGGTCAGCGCATGCTGAGGGTCACAGAGCGGGGTCAGCGCATGCTGAGGGTCACAGAGCAGGGTCAGCGCATGCTGAGGGTCACAGAGCAGGGTCAGCGCATGCTGAGGGTCACAGAGCGGGGTCAGCGCATGCTGAGGGTCACAGAGCGGGGTCAGCGCATGCTGAGGGTCACAGAGCAGGGTCAGCGCATGCTGAGGGTCACAGAGCAGGGTCAGCGCATGCTGAGGGTCACAGAGCAGGGTCAGCGCATGCTGAGGGTCACAGAGCGGGGTCAGCGCATGCTGAGGGTCACAGAGCGGGGTCAGCGCATGCTGAGGGTCACAGAGCAGGGTCAGCGCATGCTGAGGGTCACAGAGCGGGGTCAGCGCATGCTGAGGGTCACAGAGCAGGGTCAGCGCATGCTGAGGGTCACAGAGCAGGGTCAGCGCATGCTGAGGGTCACAGAGCGGGGTCAGCGCATGCTGAGGGTCACAGAGCGGGGTCAGCGCATGCTGAGGGTCACAGAGCGGGGTCAGCGCATGCTGAGGGTCACAGAGCAGGGTCAGCGCATGCTGAGGGTCACAGAGCGGGGTCAGCGCATGCTGAGGGTCACAGAGCGGGGTCAGCGCATGCTGAGGGTCACAGAGCGGGGTCAGCGCATGCTGAGGGTCACAGAGCGGGGTCAGCGCATGCTGAGGGTCACAGAGCGGGGTCAGCGCATGCTGAGGGTCACAGAGCGGGGTCAGCGCATGCTGAGGGTCACAGAGCAGGGTCAGCGCATGCTGAGGGTCACAGAGCGGGGTCAGCGCATGCTGAGGGTCACAGAGCGGGGTCAGCGCATGCTGAGGGTCACAGAGCGGGGTCAGCGCATGCTGAGGGTCACAGAGCGGGGTCAGCGCATGCTGAGGGTCACAGAGCGGGGTCAGCGCATGCTGAGGGTCACAGAGCGGGGTCAGCGCATGCTGAGGGTCACAGAGCAGGGTCAGCGCATGCTGAGGGTCACAGAGCGGGGTCAGCGCATGCTGAGGGTCACAGAGCGGGGTCAGCGCATGCTGAGGGTCACAGAGCGGGGTCAGCGCATGCTGAGGGTCACAGAGCGGGGTCAGCGCATGCTGAGGGTCACAGAGCGGGGTCAGCGCATGCTGAGGGTCACAGAGCGGGGTCAGCGCATGCTGAGGGTCACAGAGCGGGGTCAGCGCATGCTGAGGGTCACAGAGCGGGGTCAGCGCATGCTGAGGGTCACAGAGCGGGGTCAGCACATGCTGAGGGTCACAGAGCGGGGCAGCGCATGCTGAGGGTCACAGAGCGGGGTCAGCGCATGCTGAGGGTCACAGAGCGGGGTCAGCGCATGCTGAGGGTCACAGAGCGGGGTCAGCGC
>JARQWZ010000481.1:205000-227500 GCA_033150135.1 Gobio occitaniae | reverse complement strand
TTATTTTATATGAATTATATTATATTTATTATATTATTTTATTTTATATTTATTATATTAATTATATTGTATTGTATTATTTTATATTAATTATATTTTATTATATTTATTATATTAATTATATTATATTATTTTATATTGATTATATTATATTATTTGATTTGATTTTATATTAATTATTATATTTATTATATTATGTTATATTATATTATTTTATATGAATTATATTATATGATTTTTATTATATTATATGATTTTATATTTATTATATTAATTATATTGTATTGTATTATTTTATATTAATTATATTACATTAATTATATTAATTATATTATTTTATATTGATTATATTATATTATATTTTATATTAATTATTATATTAATTATATTATATTATTTTATATTAATAATTAGATTATATTATTTTATATGAATTATATTATATTTATTATATGAATTATATTATATTGTATTATTGTATATGAATTATATTATATATATTGTATTATGTTATTTAATAATCATTAAATTATATTTGTAACTTGTTTCGGATTATACATCTCATTTAATTATCATGTAAATTATATAAAAATTAAATTATTAATAAATTATATTAAATTATATAAAGTCTATTTATTTGATTTTAATTAAAATTGAATTATATATGTAATTTATTTCTGATGATGTCTTATTTAATTATCATGTACATTTATATATACATATATTAAATTATTATATATAAATAATGATTATCACTAAATTACATATTTATATTCTATTTGATTTTATTGTCATTAAATTATATATGTAATTTATCTTTAATTATATACTTAATTATATATAAATTATCATCTAGATTGTATGTTATATGTATTATATATTAAATATAGACAAATTATTAAATGATTATGTATACAAATAATTGAATTATCATTATTGTATATACACCATCTATATTATTTATCATGTAGATAATATTTAAATAATACAAAACTATATATATATAGTTTTATGCATGTATATATATATATATATATGTGTGTGTGTGTATATATGTGTGTATATATATATATATATATATATGTGTGTATATATATATGTGTGTATATATATGTATGTATGTATGTGTGTATATATATGTATGTGTATATATATGTATATGTATATATATATGTATGTGTGTATATATATGTGTGTGTGTGTGTGTGTGTGTAGTTAAGAATGATTTAATTAGATATAATTTATTTTGATTATTAAATGACATGTATGTATGTATGTGTAATTTCCTAAGTATAGTGTGTTTGTATATTTCCAGTACCTGTTCTAATATGATGATGAATCGTGAGGCGGGTGGCAGATGATAATGCAGGACGACGTACACTGGAAATATTCCCAGCATGCTCATCTGAGCGGCACACAGTGTGAGCGCCGAGCCCGCGGACACACACTTCCTCCAGCGGCTGCTGTGGTACCGTCCGGCCCAGAGGAGCAGAATGTGGAACGGCCCGAGCAGAGTGTAGACCAACATGAGCATCCAGGCCCAGAGGACCGTACTCAACTGACCAAACGCATAATAGAACAGCTCAAAGTCCAGAACCAGCCTGAAATACACACACACACAATCACTGTTTCAGTGCAACTGATGCTTCATTTATATATTCACACACACACACACACTAACACACATGCTCTTACACACATATATACACTCACACTCTCTCACACACACTCGCTCATTTATGCACTCACGTGCGCACACACACACTCTCGCACACTAACACTCACACTGTCACACAAGCACACACTAACACGCTCTCTCACTCACACATACACACTCAAACACACTCATACTGTCACACAAACACTAACGCACGCACGCTCTCTCACTCACACACACACACACACACTCTCACACAAACACACTCGCACACACTAACACGCTCTCTCACTCACACATACACACTCAAACACACTCATACTGTCACACAAACACTAACGCACGCACGCTCTCTCACTCACACACACACACACTCACACAAACACACTCGCACACACTAACACGCTCTCTCACTCACACATACACACTCAAACACACACACTCTCTCTCACACACACACACTGTCACACAAACACACTCGCACACACTAGCACACGCTTTCTCACTCACACATACACACTCAAACACACACACTCTCTCTCACACACTCACACTGTCACACAAACACACTCGCACACACTAACACGCTCTCTCACTCACACAAACACACTCAAACACACACTCTCTCACACACACACTCACACTGTCACACAAACACACTAACACGCTCTCTCACTCACACAAACACACTCAAACACACACTCTCTCACACACACACTCACACTGTCGCACGCACACACTCGCACTGTCACACAAGCACACACTAACACACTCACAATCTCTCACGCTCACACTCTCTCTCACACACACACACACACACACGCTCATAAATACACAAGCACACACACTCTCTCACACTCACACTGTCTCACAAACACACAAGAACACACTAACACACGCTCTCTTACTCACACATACACACAGTCACACAAACACACACACATACACACTCATGCTCTCACACACACACACAAACTCACGCAGACATGCTCATACATACACTCTCACACACACTAACACACGCTCTCTCACACGCATACACAATCAAACACTCTCACACACTCAAACACACACTCTCTCACACACACTCTCACACTGTCACACAAACACACTAACACACTCTCTCACTCACACAAACACACTCAAACACACACTCTCTCACACACACACTCACACTGTCGCACGCACACACTCGCACTGTCACACAAGCACACACTAACACACTCACAATCTCTCACGCTCACACTCTCTCTCACACACACACACACACACACACGCTCATAAATACACAAGCACACACACTCTCTCACACTCACACTGTCTCACAAACACACAAGAACACACTAACACACGCTCTCTTACTCACACATACACACAGTCACACAAACACACACACATACACACTCATGCTCTCACACACACACACACACACACACAAACTCACGCAGACATGCTCATACATACACTCTCACACACACTAACACACGCTCTCTCACACACATACACAATCAAACACTCTCACACACACAATCACACGCACACTCTCACTCTCTAATACACACACACAGTCACACTCCCGCTCTCACTCACACAGACGCTCATACATAAACATTCTCATACACACACACACACACACACACACACACACTCTCTCTCACCTGCCCTGGTCGATGTAGTCCACTGCTAAAGTGCTCATGATGAACAGGAATAGAGCAGCGATGAACATGTGGTAGATGGTCCTGATGTGACTGATCTCAAATAACTCACTGGAGAGAGACAAACACTTTTTTTCTAGCCATTTTTGGTTAAAAATATTAATAATAACAAATAAAGCTGCAAGCAGAAATTAAGGAGCCAAGCACAAAGGCAGCGCAATAAGTCATGCAGGCATGGCTAGTCATCGGACCAACTGTAACATTGAGCAATTAAAAGTGGCTAAAAAATACCTAACTAGTAATAATTAAATTATTTACCACTTTTGACTGATAGGTGGCGCTGTGACCAAATTGATGTGTTGTGGTTTTGCAGAGATACAGGCACAGGGTCAATTTCACATCAGAACAGTTTTGTCTATTGACACGAAATCCATAACTTGTTGTCAGCACAGTCTGAAGATGATATGGGATCGATTTTGGGGAAAATCAGACAAACGGTCTAGAAGGAGTTCGAAAAAGTATGTCATAAAAATATGGCAAAATTGGTATCCATGTTCTCGGCATGATCCAAGGAATTAAGACCAGTTTCATTACAATTATTGTAATTTAAACAAAAGTTATTAGCATTTTTGAAATTTCATTATAACCTTTGAATAGTGGATTGCGGCATATTAGCTTTGTCCAGGCTGAAAAATGCATTTCTTTGACATGATTCAAGCGTTTAGAAACTAAATGAGACCGTTGATGTCAGATTTCATTGGTGATTTTCGAATAGGAAATTTAATCGTAAGCTTGGCTTATGTGATGTTTCCCTATTTAAAGAGATAGAAACTGCACTTGCATGTCTGAGAGGCGTTTCAAAGATGGCCGCCGAGTGAAATGACTTGTCTTAAGGCGTTTTCACACCTGAATGTCCGCACCAAGGTCTGAACCGAAGTTCATTTTATACATTCGGTTAGTTTTGGTTTGGTTTCACATTGCAATTATGCGAGTGCACTAAAGAACTTTACATGACACACTTGCGTCATTGATTAGTTTGTAAACGGACGTCTTTGAAAAGAATGAATGAACGGACGCATATCGTTGCCGCTATTGAACAGTGCGCATTGCTTGACTATTTTCTTTTCGTTACGTTTAAAAGTGGACATTTTTTAAGCTTTATATACACATTTCTCATGTTTGTGAGACGAGTAGCTGCTGAGTTTCGGTTTATTTGAGACACGTGCAAAGCATGTGATCACTCCTGTGATTATTGTTTTCTATAGACTATTAACTTCTTATTTATTAAATGCAGGCAATTATCTGATTAAACGTTGATTACAATTAAGATACAATTTATACGAAATGAAATTCACATTAAAGAAAGGCTTTCTAAGCAAAATCATACATTTCTTTCAAAATCATTTCTGACCTTCTGTCTTCTGACATATTGCGCATCTTTTCTTTTTTCATAATCAATGTAGCCTAGATTGAATTTAAAAATAACATTAGAATATTTAAACATAAACAGGAACTTCCTGTAAATGGTCTAAAAGTACGAACCATACAGAAAATGCTTTCACACTAGAAATGAACCGAACCTTTGTTCAGTTTAATCCGGACCTCTTTTCATCGGACCAAATTTCGTCTGTTTGTTCTGGACCGTGGTCAGGGGAGGTTTCACACCTGTAATTTTGATTCGAACCAAACTGAAAAATCCGAAAATCCGGACCAAACAAGGTAGGTGTGAAAACCCCCCTAAAGGGAATTTGATCGAATTTAAAGAGACCAGTTTTGTGATTTTTGGCAAAACCGTTCAAAAGATATTTTTCATATCGCCTGACCACTAGATGGCGCTGCACTGAGACGGTCATGAATCAGGTCATGGTTGTCATAACACACTAGCCTGGCTCCGCCCTCTTACGTACGTCCGCTCAATTTTCATTTTCCTTTAGTTCTCCGTCTGGGACTGCGGTATATTCTCTGGTTTTCTCTGAACAAATTTTAACCGGTCCAATCAGCGAACAGAGGGCGTGGCTGAGAGCGATTACGCTGATGTCGTGCGCTAGTTTGAGTTGTAGTTCAGTAATTGTGGCGGAGAAAAGATGCGAGCGAAGCCATTCATTCCGTTGTGGCACCGCTACCGAGTATCCAGAAGTTATAGCCGGAGCAAGAACAAGCTGTGCTGAGTTCTGTTGGTGGCCATGATGTTGTGGCCCGAGAAAAGTTTGATTTTCCAGCTCGCTCCGTTAGTGGTGAAGGAGTTGCTGAAGCCTGGTAATTGTTTCTCGTGCGGTCGGAAGGTATTGTCATCATTTACAGCGGCTAGTCAGTGATTTTATTGCCGTCCATCTCCCACCACCCGCATAAAAATCCCGTCAGAATGACCTCCTGTTTTAGACAAACACCAGGTCATGTGGTCATTTAACTGCTGTCCGAATCCACATCTCTGAGTTTTCAAGAATATATCACTTCAAAAACTGTTTATATCCTTTTTGACCCCTGCAGTGCACCGTACGGTTGCGCTTCGCTGTCATTTGGATACATTTCTAGACTTGTATTTCTTTAAATGCTGGCGAGTATTTACAAGAGCAATATTTAATCACCGCTCAAACAATAAAAAGAAGAAAAGCACGTAAACATTTGAATCGGGCGTTATTTACGACAGCATTTATTCTTATCATATCAAGCATATGATATTTTATTTACAGCACAAACATGGTATGGACCCCGTGAGCAGCCGTTCCTGATCACAAAACTCTCCACTGTGAATAAATCACCATCCGAATGCACAAGGTTTAGGTTTTATTTTTACGGACTTCCATGCGAGAAACAAAATAGAGGCAAATGGCGCATGACACACGTCACGACCAAACTTTAGCTTATGGATTTGGTTATGGCAGATCCAGAGTGACTCTGGGCAGATCCAATAGATACTATATAGATACTATAGATAGATAGATACTATATATCCAATACTTCAACAGAGTTCCCACCTTCAAGGAAGTAAACGCTTGTCAATGGAGAGTGGCTCTGAACAGATGAAATGTACGAGAGTCTGGTAAGACCAGGCTAATAACACACACCAAGTTTGGTCAGAATACGCTAAAGAGTTCATTTTCATTTTGGCGGTCACTTCGTCAAATTAGTTTGCGCGTTATTCAAGACCGGGTTTGACGAATCAACATGAATTTCATAACTTTTATTTGGCATGGTCTGAAGATGATCTGGTTAAATTTTCGTGAAAATCAGTATGAAAATTCAAAATGGCAGGAAAATCTTCTTGACCGAAAATGACGATCGAATCGTCTTGAGCCAAGGAATCAGAATTTTGTTTCTAGCCCTTACGGTTTATTAACGTTTGGACAGTTGGTGGCACTAGAGGGATTGATTTAGAGACTCCAAATTTGCTCTGGTCACAGATGAGACTGTCCTCTATCTGTGTGCCAAATTTCCTAACAATGAAAGTTGCATCTGTTCCAGACATTGTGAGAAGCTGTAGCTAAAGACCCGAATATGTATGAATGTTTGGTGAAACAGTCATGCATTTAAGTGTTAAAAGATATTGCAATTTATGAAAAAATTCAAAAAGGCGGAGCGATGGTTCGTCCTTAGGATTTGGCATGACACAAGGAATCCACAAACACCAAGCTCTATTTTCTGACAAACTCTTCAGAAGTTATGAACATATGGTGGTGCTGTTCCCAAATTTGTCATGGACCCTCAGATCATGGTTCTGATGAAGCGTACCAAGTTTCTTTTCAATTGATCAAAGTTTTGCTGAGATACAGCCTCGAAACCAACTTTGGATCAACCATTGTTATTAAAAGGTGAATTTATGAACTGGTGGCGGCGCTATAGAGTTGGTCCTAGAGAGCCCAAATTTGGTCAGATTACTATTCATTACCATCAATACAAGTGTGCCAATTTTCATCATTTTCCTACTTATGGATCATAGGGCTGCTATAGACTCGCATTGGGAGGAAGAATAATAAGTAAATTGATGACAATTATAATATAATAAAACACTCAACGCACCACATAGTTTTTTCAGACTTTGTGACATTGTCAAGAATATCTAAAGCAAGTTTTAATATTTTTATGGAATTGTTTATGAAGCATTTAGGATGTTTTGCAGTTTTAACGCTTATGTTGTGTTCGGGTCATTTTGACCCGGAGAGGATTTTCTTTTTCCCGAAAATGTTAGTTCATGTTATCGCATTGGACTAAAACTTACTGACTCCACTCACAAAGGGTATAACTATTTTTGGGGGATTTTTTCCCCACCTTGTTACACTTGTGGTGTTCCTGGTCAAAAATGACCAGCCTACCAAAATAGCTTATAAATCTCGTTATGTCACATTATCACCAAATATTAGATTCAATCTTTTTGTCTACTTGTTTTCATTCAATTAGGTTTTGTATTTATTTTTGACTGACTGATTGTAGGCCTTTTCCATTAACTAATGTAGTTTATTAACAAATGGAAGTTAACTGTAAAGTGTTGTGGGTCTTGTGGGTGGTTGCTAGGGTGTTGCTAGGGTAGTTGGGATTGTTAGTAATACTTACTCCAGCAGTGAGCATCTGGCTATAAACACCTTCTCCTGATCCGGTTTGTGCCTGAAAATAAAAATATATGTGCAGAAACATTTTCAGGACAGTAACACAACCTGATTGGCAGGATGTGACATCACAGAACGGCTCACCTGTTGTTGGTGCGTCCCTTCTGGTCGGTGTGTGTGTTTGTGGACAGAGACTGCATTGAGTCAGTGAGCGCTCGCTCCAGCGCCTCATTCAGATGAGTCTGAACGTGACTGATCACCGCCGCTTTCATCCTCTGCTCAGAAACATGAGATGGAGCAGCGTCACATGATATAATACTACAATAATATATAAATACACATCTACACCGATCAGGCATAGCACTGATGATCTCTTCATCTCCTGTTAGTGGGTGGGAGATATTAGGCAGCAAGTGAACATTTTGTCCTCAGAGTTGATGTGTTAGAAGCAGGAAAAATGGGCAAGCGTAAGGATTTGAGCGAGTTTGACAAGGGCCAGATTGTGACGGCAACAAAGCACAAATGCTTCAGGAATGCTTTGAGGAGCACAACAACGAGTTTGAGTCCAAATTCCCCAGATCTCAATCCAATCGAGCATCTGTGGGATGAGCTGAACAAACAAGTCCGATTCATGGAGGCCCCACCTTACAACTTACAGGACTTAAAGGATCTACTGCTAACATCTTGGTGTCAGATACCACAGCACACCTTCAGGGGTCAAGAGGAGTCCATGGACCAACACAATATTATGCCTGATCGGTGTGTATTAAACAGCTTAATTATTTGTATCGTCTTACATTAAAAGCATTACAACAAATAGCACCACGATGTACACTCACCTAAAGGATTATTATGAACACACACTGATACTGTGTTCGCCTTCAGAACTGCCTTATTTCTACGTGGCATTGATTCAACAAGGTGCTGAAAGCATTCTTTAGAAATGTTGGCCCATATTGATAGGAGAGCATCTTGCAGTTGATGGAGATTTGTGGGATGCACATCCAGGGCACGAAGCGCCAGTTCCACCACATCCCAAAGATGCTCTATTGGGTTGAGATCTGGAGACTGTGGGGGCCATTTTAGTCCAGTGAACTCACTGTCATGTTCAAGAAACCAATTTGAAATGATTGGAGCTTTGTGACGGTGCATTATCCTGCTGGAAGTAGCCATCAGAGGATGGGGACATGGTGGTCATAAAGGGATGGACATGGTCAGAAACAATGCTCAGGTAGGCCGTGGCATTTAAACCATGCCCAATTGGCACTAAGGGGCCTAAAGTGTGCCAAGAAAACATCCCCCACACCATTACACCACCACCACCAGCCTGCACAGTGGAAACAAGGCATGATGGATCCATGTTCTCATTCTGTTTACGCCAAATTCTGACTCTACCATCTGAATGTCTCAACAGAAATCCAGACTCATCAGACCAGGCAACATTTTTCCAGTCTTCAACTGTCCAATTTTGGTGAGCTGGTGCAAATTGTCGCCTCTTTTTCCTATTTGTAGTGGAGATGAGTGGTACCCGGTGGGGTCTTCTGCTGTTGTAGCCCATCCGCCTCAAGGTTGTGTGTGTTGTGGCTTCACAAATGCTTTGCTGCAGACCTCGGTTGTAACGAGTGGTTATTTCAGTCAAAGTGTCTCTTCTATCAGCTTGAATCAGTCGGCTCATTCTCCTCTGACCTCGAGCATCAACAAGGCATTTTCTCCCACAGGACTGCCGCATACTGGATGCTTTTCCCTTTTCACACCATTCTTTGTAAACCCTAGAAATGGTTGTGTGTGAAAATCCCAGTAACTGAGCAGATTGTGAAATACTCAGACCGGCCCGTCTGGCACCAACAACCATGCCACGCTCAAAATAGCTTAAATCCCCTTTCTTTCCCATTCCGACATTCAGTTTGGAGTTCAGGAGATTGTCTTGACCAGGACCACACCCCTAAATGCATTGAAGCACCTGCCATGTGATTGGTTGATTAGATAATTGCATTAATGAGAAATTTAACAGGTGTTTCTAATAATACTTTAGGTGAGTGTATAAATACTGCCCTACATTTTACTCTAATATCGTGAATTCTAATGGTCACAGAATGTATTTTTCTGCTGGGTTATCGTGTTGTTGTTGTATCACCTCCATGTCTTCGTTTCTCTGTGTCATCTCTCTCACACTCGTGTGATTATCATCTGCAGACACAGAATACAGTTTTCATCGGCTGAGCAGAATAAAGTCCGGACAGAAGGATCATCCCAATCCGACTCACCCGGTCCGATCGAGCCGTTCTCCGCGGGTCGCTGGTTTCCTGTCCGGCCTCTGGTTCGCCGCACCGCTCCGCTGCTGGGGTCGAATGTCGACATGCCGCTTTAATCGATCAGTCCTGCGGAAATGAGGAAAGTAGAGGTTTTATATTCAGACACATGCAGGACATGTTGATGGTTGCAGATGGTCTTTATGTTGCTGGTTCTGTGGAGATGAAACAAGCTCTCTATGACCTTTTGACCCCGTCTGATATGTGTTGACCTGAAGTTACCTGCTCACTAAAGCTAGATGAGCTGTGATCTGAATGTAAACAGAGCTGATCTTTGACTGGGGAGGGTCCGTTCATGACCTCGAGTAACCGTCAAACTCCTCATTGAACTGTGTGTTTATCTCTCTCAGATGAGGCTTCATGAACACACAGATCTCACCTCTAAAGACGCTAACGGCTGATGAATGATGTTGCAGAGACACACACTGATCGAGAACTCCGACGTTAGTTGTTGCAAAACTCACTATGAATCGCTGACTTTATGAATTCAAGTTATTGTGTGTTTACAATTTTAAAAAAGCAAATCAATCAAGCAATCAAAGCATTCATAAGGTTTATGATTGAATTCCATGAACATGTTTGGATCATATTTCACCCAAAAATCAAAGAAAAACAATAGTTTTTACATGAAGAAAATACATTATTATAATTTTTTTCTATTACAGTATTTTAGTTGTAAAATTACTTTATTACAAATTAAAAGCACTGCTAAAATTATATATACAAGCATAGAAATGTGCATTAATATATACAGTACAGTATTTTTGCAATAAAATTACTTATATATATTTGCATTGCTTTTAATTTGTGAAAATTATATGAAAATGTATAAATGCATTAATCTCTCTCTCTCTCTCTCTCTCTCTCTCTCTCTATATATATATATATATATATATATATATATATATATATATATATATATATATATATATATATATATATATATATATATATATATATATATATATATATATATAAATTAGGGCTGTCAAAAGATTAATCGCGATTAATCGCATCCAAAATAAAAGTTTGTGATGACATAATATATGTGTGTGTACTCTGTTAATTATTATTTATATGTAAATACACACACATTCATGTATATATTTAAGAAATATTTGCATGTATATACTGTATATTAGGGGTGTAACGGTACACAAAACTGACGGTTCGGTACGTACCTCGGTTTTGAAGTCACGGTTCGGTACGAGTTCGGTACAGCAGATTTACAAAATTGCTTTTTATTTATTTTTTATATTTAACAGTGGTTTACTGGAGAAAAAAGTGTCCTTGAATGAATTAAATTATATCTAAAAGTTTATTTAAGATATTTCTGTAAATTATATAGGGAGCCCTTACTTGTACATTAATATTAAAGGTTCACAACAGAGCCCAAACTATTAGCCTAAATTCAGTTGCTATTTATTTTTAGGTATAATAATCAACACTCAAATAACACATTGTGTGCAAATATGTAAACTTCACATAAGGCAGTTTTTGCATTAACTTCTAAATCTAATTATAAAATAGTTTTTTTCTCCAAATCGTTGTTGAAATATAATAATTTATATACAGTGTCTGTCATTTTCATGACAGGTTTATTTAACATGCATGAAATAATCAAGACATCACTAACAGGTTAAGTAGAATATAATGAATATAACGGCTAATATAGAGCATATATTTAGCGAAAGAGTTGATTTCTCTAGTGAATAAAATTCTGTGGACACTGAAAGACTGCCTGAGGTAACGTTAAATGTGATGCTAACGTTACATGACATTGTTTAGTTCGCAAGCAGTTATATTGACATCTTTCCGCAGTTGAAACACTGATTTAGCGATTACACCACATATATACATGACAGTAAATTGTAATGTGTCCTCAGCATACCTTCAGATCGTCATTCATGTTTATTCTTGAATCTTTAGTTACAGATGATCGATCGCCTTCACAGATGATCGCGTTCACGCGCGTGCGCGTCGCGCGGCCGCTTGAACTGTGCAGTGACCAGTCACGCCACATAGAGCGTCAAAACGGCATTTATCGTTTGAATTTCGTGATAAAATGGACTGAATACTTAATGTCTTCGTGTGGGAACTCGGATTGAAGTGTGTTCCGCGCTTACAACAAGCCGACAGTGAACTGTTAAAGATTACATTCATAACCGTTCGACGCGTGCACCGTTCACAAATGATCGCGGTCACGCGCGCGCGCCGCGCGGCCACTTGAACTGTGTTTAGTGATCACTGATCAGTCACGCACATTAAAGAGCATCAAAACGTCATTTATAGTTTGAATTTCATGATAATATGGACTGAATACTTAATTTGTTCGTGTGGGAACTCGGATTGAAGTGTGTTCCGCGCTTACAACAAGCCGACTGTTAACTGTTAAACATTACATTCATAACCGTTCAGTACACGCGTGCACCGTACCGGAAGCCCTGTACCGAAACGGTTCAATACGAATACGTGTACCGTTACACCCCTACTGTATATACATTTATATAATCTATAATATATATAAATATAAATGTTTTATATATAAAAATTATAATTTTTCTTAAATATATACATGAATGTGTGTGTATTTATATATAAATAATAATTAACAGAGTACACACACATATATTATGTAAACACAAACTTTTATTTTGGATGCGATTAATCTTTTGACAGCCCTAATATATATATATATATATATATATATATATATATATATATATATATATATATATATATATATATATATATATATATTGCATTAATAGTATTTTTTCAGTAGAATTATTTTAATATAATTGTAAAAAATTTAAAGCAATGCTAATATTTACATGAAAATGTATAAATGCATTAATCTATGTATTATATATATACAATTTTAGCATAGCTTTTAATTTGTAATAAAGTAATTTTACTACAGAAAATACCATATATATTAATAAATTATACATATATATATATAGAGAGAGAGAAATACTGTATATATAGTGTGTGTGTGTGTATATATATATATATATATATATATATATATATATATATATATATATATATATATATATATATATATATATATATAAAAATAAAAGATAGTGATTTTACAGCAAAAATACTGTACTCTATATTTTAATGCCAATTATTATGCTTTATCTATCTATCTATCTATCGATCTATCTATCTATCTATAATTTTAGCATTGCTTAATTTTTACTGTATGTGTATATATATATATATATATATATATATATATATATATATATATATATATATATATATTAGCATTGCTTTTAATTTGTAATAATTATATGAAAATGTATAAATGCATTTCTCTCTCCCTCTACATATATGTATAATGTATTAATATGGTATTTTTTGTAGTAAAATTACTTTATTACAAATTAAAAGCTATGCTAAAATTGTTTGTGTGTGTATATTGCAGTAAAATTACCTTAATATAATGATTACAAGTTAAAAGCAATGCTAAAGTAGCACAGTGATGTAAAAAAAAGACAATTAAAATATAGCACAATTTTTTTGTATAAGAATGTGGGAGGGAAATGTGATTGATTATCATGAATATAATATCAAAATATAAAGAAAAATCTAAAAGGTCCAAAAATAAGCAGCTTTCTATTAATAGAAAAAGTTTTCCTTATTTATTGATTGATTGAGTAAAATATGACCTGGATATGTTCCTGACAGATTTAATCAGATTCACCCTTTTTTATTTCAATAATACGTATTGGAAATAATAAAGTCCCCAGTGTTTGAATCCCTGGAGATGAATGTGAATGATCGGACTCACCTTCACAGGTTCTGTCCTTGGCGGGGCGTCAGTGGTTTTGTCCCGCTCGTCCGTCTGTCCGTGTGTTTATGAGCTTTGCTCTGTAATCATCATCATCATCATCACAGGCTCTGTTACTCACAGATATCGATCTGTTTACACACTCGATCTGCCCCAGTGACCCTGTGTTCACTTACACCGCTCAGCCTCTGAACTGTACACCAGTGCGATAAACCCGCTCATCGTTCCCTCAGCTAAACTCTTCTCTATTGGGCGGACATTTTGCAAAAACATTCTTTACATCAGACCTGTACAGCGTACACACACACACACACACACACACACACACACACACACACACACACAAGTGGTTTCATCATCAGTTATAACTTTTAACTTTAATGTGCCGTTTCTATTTTATTTGACCCTTGATGTAACTTAGTGATATATTACATATTTTTTTTAAGCAGTTCATTCAGAAATGACTAAATGAAGCACATTTTAGGTTGACTGAGACTTTCCCCAGTGCTGTTAACTGTACAAATCTTCTTTACCAGGAGATACTGTTAAAATCTCCCCCAGGTCAATTCTTTATTATAATATAATATGAAAAAATGAAGCAGCTACACTGAGATGATTTTAATAATGTGTTCTGTACAGTCGATTATTGGCGACAGGCAGCATAAACCATCAAACTTAAATATTTGTTTATTGCTTATGAATTTCCAAGATTTC
The DNA here is from genome assembly GCA_033150135.1 of Gobio occitaniae. Classification (NCBI taxonomy): domain Eukaryota; kingdom Metazoa; phylum Chordata; class Actinopteri; order Cypriniformes; family Gobionidae; genus Gobio; species Gobio occitaniae. The sequence goes on along the minus strand of JARQWZ010000481.1, from coordinate 212,819 downwards.
TAACTCGTGATATTAACTCTATAGCTTTACTAACCCTATAGCTTTACTAACACCTGTGATACAAACTCTATAGCTTTACTAACTCTATAGCTTTTCTAACACCAGTGATACTAACTCTATAGCTTTACTAACACTAGTGATACTAACTATATAGCTTTACTAACACCAGTGATACTAACTCTATAGCTTTACTAACACCAGTGATACTAACTCTATAGCTTTACTAACACTAGCGATACTAACTCTATAGCTTTACTAACACTAGTGATACTAACTATATAGCTTTACTAACACCAGTGATACTAACTCTATAGCTTTACTAACACTATTGATACTATCTCTATAGCTTTACTAACTCTATAGCTTTACTAACACCAGTGATACTAACTCTATAGCTTTACTAACACCAGTGATACTAACTCTATAGCTTTTCTAACACCAGTGAGACTAACTCTATAGCTTTACTAACACCAGTGATACTAACTCTATAGGTTTACTAACACCAGTGATACTAACTCTATAGCTTTACTAACACCAGTGATACTAACTCTATAGCTTTACTAACACTAGTGATACTAACTCTATAGCTTTACTAACACCAGTGATACTAACTCTATAGCTTTACTAACTCTATAGCTTTACTAACACCAGTGATACTAACTCTATAGCTTTACTAACTCTATAGCTTTACTAACACCAGTGATACTAACTCTATATCTTTACTAACTCTATAGCTTTACTAACACCTGTGATACTAACTCTATAGCTTTAATAACTCTATAGCTTTACTAACACCTGTGATACTAACTCTATAGCTTTACTAACACCTGTGATACTAACTCTATAGCTTTACTAACTCTATAGCTTTACTAACACTAGCGATACTAACTCTATAGCTTTACTAACACTAGTGGTACTAACTCTATAGCTTTACTAACACCTGTGATACTAACTCTATAGCTTTACTAACTCTATAGCTTTACTAACACCAGTGATACTAACTCTATAGCTTTACTAACTCTATAGCTTTACTAACACTAGTGGTACTAACTCTATAGCTTTACTAACACTAGTGATACTAACTCTATAGCTTTACTAACTCTATAGCTTTACTAACACCAGTGATACTAACTCTATAGCTTTACTAACTCTATAGCTTTACTAACACTAGTGGTACTAACTCTATAGCTTTACTAACACTAGTGATACTAACTCTATAGCTTTACTAACACCAGTGATACTAACTCTATAGGTTTACTAACACCAGTGATACTAACTCTATAGCTTTACTAACACCAGTGATACTAACTCTATAGCTTTACTAACACTAGTGATACTAACTCTATAGCTTTACTAACTCTATAGCTTTACTAACACCAGTGATACTAACTCTATAGCTTTACTAACTCTATAGCTTTACTAACACCAGTGATACTAACTCTATAGCTTTACTAACTCTATAGCTTTACTAACACCAGTGATACTAACTCTATATCTTTACTAACTCTATAGCTTTACTAACACCTGTGATACTAACTCTATAGCTTTACTAACTCTATAGCTTTACTAACACCTGTGATACTAACTCTATAGCTTTACTAACACCTGTGATACTAACTCTATAGCTTTACTAACTCTATAGCTTTACTAACACTAGTGATACTAACTCTATAGCTTTACTAACTCTATAGCTTTACTAACACTAGCGATACTAACTCTATAGCTTTACTAACACTAGTGGTACTAACTCTATAGCTTTACTAACACCTGTGATACTAACTCTATAGCTTTACTAACTCTATAGCTTTACTAACACCAGTGATACTAACTCTATAGCTTTACTAACTCTATAGCTTTACTAACACTAGTGGTACTAACTCTATAGCTTTACTAACTCTATAGCTTTACTAACACCTGTGATACTAACTCTATAGCTTTACTAACTCTATAGCTTTACTAACACCAGTGATACTAACTCTATAGCTTTACTAACACTAGTGATACTAACTCTATAGCTTTACTAACTCTATAGCTTTACTAACACTAGCGATACTAACTCTATAGCTTTACTAACACCAGTGATACTAACTCTATAGCTTTACTAACACTAGTGATACTAACTCTATAGCTTTACTAACACTAGTGATACTAACTCTATAGCTTTACTAACTCTATAGCTTTACTAACACTAGTGATACCTACTCTATAGCTTTACTAACACCTGTGATACTAACTCTATAGCTTTACTAACTCTTTAGCTTTACTAACACCTGTGATACTAACTCTATAGCTTTACTAACTCTATAGCTTTACTAACACTAGTGATACTAACTCTATAGCTTTACTAACACTAGTGATACTAACTCTATAGCTTTACTAACTCTATAGCTTTACTAACACCAGTGATACTAACTCTATATCTTTACTAACTCTATAGCTTTACTAACACCTGTGATACTAACTCTATAGCTTTACTAACTCTATAGCTTTACTAATACCAGTGATACTAACTCTATAGCTTTACTAACACTAGTGATACTAACTCTATAGCTTTACTAACTCTATAGCTTTACTAACACTAGCGATACTAACTCTATAGCTTTACTAACACTAGTGATACTAACTTGATAGCTTTACTAACACTAGTGGTAATAACTCTATAGCTTTACTAACTCTAGATACTAACTCTATAGCTTTCCTAACACCTGTGATACTAACTCTATAGCTTTACTAACACCAGTGATACTAACTCTATAGCTTTACTAACACCAGTGATACTAACTCTATAGCTTTTCTAACACCAGTGAGACTAACTCTATAGCTTTACTAACACCAGTGATACTAACTCTATAGGTTTACTAACACCAGTGATACTAACTCTATAGCTTTACTAACACCAGTGATACTAACTCTATAGCTTTACTAACACTAGTGATACTAACTCTATAGCTTTACTAACACCAGTGATACTAACTCTATAGCTTTACTAACTCTATAGCTTTACTAACACCAGTGATACTAACTCTATAGCTTTACTAACTCTATAGCTTTACTAACACCAGTGATACTAACTCTATATCTTTACTAACTCTATAGCTTTACTAACACCTGTGATACTAACTCTATAGCTTTACTAACTCTATAGCTTTACTAACACCTGTGATACTAACTCTATAGCTTTACTAACACCTGTGATACTAACTCTATAGCTTTACTAACTCTATAGCTTTACTAACACTAGCGATACTAACTCTATAGCTTTACTAACACTAGTGGTACTAACTCTATAGCTTTACTAACACCTGTGATACTAACTCTATAGCTTTACTAACTCTATAGCTTTACTAACACCAGTGATACTAACTCTATAGCTTTACTAACTCTATAGCTTTACTAACACTAGTGGTACTAACTCTATAGCTTTACTAACACTAGTGATACTAACTCTATAGCTTTACTAACTCTATAGCTTTACTAACACCAGTGATACTAACTCTATAGCTTTACTAACTCTATAGCTTTACTAACACTAGTGGTACTAACTCTATAGCTTTACTAACACTAGTGATACTAACTCTATAGCTTTACTAACACCAGTGATACTAACTCTATAGGTTTACTAACACCAGTGATACTAACTCTATAGCTTTACTAACACCAGTGATACTAACTCTATAGCTTTACTAACACTAGTGATACTAACTCTATAGCTTTACTAACTCTATAGCTTTACTAACACCAGTGATACTAACTCTATAGCTTTACTAACTCTATAGCTTTACTAACACCAGTGATACTAACTCTATAGCTTTACTAACTCTATAGCTTTACTAACACCAGTGATACTAACTCTATATCTTTACTAACTCTATAGCTTTACTAACACCTGTGATACTAACTCTATAGCTTTACTAACTCTATAGCTTTACTAACACCTGTGATACTAACTCTATAGCTTTACTAACTCTATAGCTTTACTAACACCTGTGATACTAACTCTATAGCTTTACTAACACCTGTGATACTAACTCTATAGCTTTACTAACTCTATAGCTTTACTAACACTAGTGATACTAACTCTATAGCTTTACTAACTCTATAGCTTTACTAACACTAGCGATACTAACTCTATAGCTTTACTAACACTAGTGGTACTAACTCTATAGCTTTACTAACACCTGTGATACTAACTCTATAGCTTTACTAACTCTATAGCTTTACTAACACCAGTGATACTAACTCTATAGCTTTACTAACTCTATAGCTTTACTAACACTAGTGGTACTAACTCTATAGCTTTACTAACTCTATAGCTTTACTAACACCTGTGATACTAACTCTATAGCTTTACTAACTCTATAGCTTTACTAACACCAGTGATACTAACTCTATAGCTTTACTAACACTAGTGATACTAACTCTATAGCTTTACTAACTCTATAGCTTTACTAACACTAGCGATACTAACTCTATAGCTTTACTAACACCAGTGATACTAACTCTATAGCTTTACTAACACTAGTGATACTAACTCTATAGCTTTACTAACACTAGTGATACTAACTCTATAGCTTTACTAACTCTATAGCTTTACTAACACTAGTGATACCTACTCTATAGCTTTACTAACACCTGTGATACTAACTCTATAGCTTTACTAACTCTTTAGCTTTACTAACACCTGTGATACTAACTCTATAGCTTTACTAACTCTATAGCTTTACTAACACTAGTGATACTAACTCTATAGCTTTACTAACTCTATAGCTTTACTAACACTAGTGATACTAACTCTATAGCTTTACTAACACTAGTGATACTAACTCTATAGCTTTACTAACTCTATAGCTTTACTAACACCAGTGATACTAACTCTATATCTTTACTAACTCTATAGCTTTACTAACACCTGTGATACTAACTCTATAGCTTTACTAACTCTATAGCTTTACTAATACCAGTGATACTAACTCTATAGCTTTACTAACACTAGTGATACTAACTCTATAGCTTTACTAACTCTATAGCTTTACTAACACTAGCGATACTAACTCTATAGCTTTACTAACACTAGTGGTAATAACTCTATAGCTTTACTAACTCTAGATACTAACTCTATAGCTTTCCTAACACCTGTGATACTAACTCTATAGCTTTACTAACACCAGTGATACTAACTCTTTAGCTTTACTAACTCTATAGCTTTACTAACACTAGTGGTACTAACTCTATAGCTTTACTAACACTAGTGGTACTAACTCTATAGCTTTACTAACACTAGTGATACTAACTCTATAGCTTTACTAACACTAGTGGTACTAACTCTATAGCTTTACTAACACTAGTGGTACTAACTCTATAGCTTTACTAACACTAGTGGTACTAACTCTATAGCTTTACTAACACTAGTGATACTAACTCTATAGCTTTACTAACTCTATAGCTTTACTAACACTAGTGATACTAACTCTATAGCTTTACTAACTCTATAGCTTTACTAACACCAGTGATACTAACTCTATATCTTTACTAACTCTATAGCTTTACTAACACCTGTGATACTAACTCTATAGCTTTACTAACACTAGTGATACTAACTCTATAGCTTTACTAACTCTATAGCTTTACTAACACTAGCGATACTAACTCTATAGCTTTACTAACACTAGCGATACTAACTCTATAGCTTTACTAACACTAGTGGTACTAACTCTATAGCTTTACTAACACTAGTGGTACTAACTCTATAGCTTTACTAACACTAGTGGTACTAACTCTATAGCTTTACTAACATTACTGATACTAACTCGATAGCTTTACTAACTCTATAGCTTTACTAACACCAGTGATACTAACTCTATATCTTTACTAACTCTATAGCTTTACTAACACCTGTGATACTAACTCTATAGCTTTACTAACTCTATAGCTTTACTAATACCAGTGATACTAACTCTATAGCTTTACTAACTCTATAGCTTTACTAACACTAGTGATACTAACTCTATAGCTTTACTAACACCTGTGATACTAACTCTATAGCCTTACTAACTCTTTAGCTTTACTAACACCTGTGAACTCTATAGCTTTACTAACTCTATAGCTTTACTAACACTAGTGATACTAACTCTATATCTTTACTAACTCTATAGCTTTACTAACACCTGTGATACTAACTCTATAGCTTTACTAACTCTATAGCTTTACTAATACCAGTGATACTAACTCTATAGCTTTACTAACACTAGTGATACTAACTCTATAGCTTTACTAACTCTATAGCTTTACTAACACTAGCGATACTAACTCTATAGCTTTACTAACACTAGTGATACTAACTTGATAGCTTTACTAACACTAGTGGTACTAACTCTATAGCTTTACTAACTCTAGATACTAACTCTATAGCTTTACTAACACCAGTGATACTAACTCTTTAGCTTTACTAACACTAGTGATACTAACTCTATAGCTTTACTAACTCTATAGCTTTACTAACACTAGCGATACTAACTCTATAGCTTTACTAACTCTAGATACTAACTCTATAGCTTTACTAACACCAGTGATACTAACTCTATAGCTTTACTAACACTAGTGATACTAACTCTATAGCTTTACTAACTCTATAGCTTTACTAACACTAGCGATACTAACTCTATAGCTTTACTAAAACTAGCGATACTAACTCTATAGCTTTACTAACACTAGTGGTACTAACTATAGCTTTACTAACACTAGTGGTACTAACTATAGCTTTACTAACACTAGTGGTACTAACTATAGCTTTACTAACACTAGTGGTACTAACTATAGCTTTACTAACACTAGTGGTACTAACTATAGCTTTACTAACACTAGTGGTACTAACTATAGCTTTACTAACACTAGTGGTACTAACTATAGCTTTACTAACACTAGTGGTACTAACTATAGCTTTACTAACACTAGTGGTACTAACTATAGCTTTACTAACACTAGTGATACTAACTTGATAGCTTTACTAACACTAGTGGTACTAACTCTATAGCTTTACTAACTCTAGATACTAACTCTATAGCTTTACTAACACCAGTGATACTAACTCTTTAGCTTTACTAACTCTATAGCTTTACTAACACTAGTGATACTAACTCTATAGCTTTACTAACTCTATAGCTTTACTAACACTAGCGATACTAACTCTATAGCTTTACTAAAACTAGCGATACTAACTCTATAGCTTTACTAACACTAGTGGTACTAACTATAGCTTTACTAACACTAGTGGTACTAACTCTATAGCTTTACTAACACTAGTGTTAGAGATTTTATTATTTGTATTTGTTTCTTATCTAAAGAACCTTTTCCCACTGGAGAGATTCTGTGGATGCAGGAAAGAGTCAGTAAACACCAGTAAATGTTCATGAACCGGATTCTCTTCATTGAAACGTTTTAATGAAAGTTTTTTTACAGGCCTGTTGGTCCGTCATGCACAACAAAAACAAACACAAAAGGGCAAATTCTAACACACATCCTCTAGCCCATCATCACATCCTCAAGATGATGCACAGAATCTCTTACCCAGGCCAGATCTTATATAACTGTGTTTGCCTGAGGCTGATGGTGAGACGGTTAGAAAGCGGCCCATATATATGTGTTTATAGTTATGCATTATATCTTTATGAATGCATTACATAATCAACCTATTCCTGACTGCACGAGTTACTGAACAAAAGTCACTTACAGGAACTTACAGAAGCTTTCATGCGTTATCAAAAATATACTTTTCTCATACCCTGACTCTCTTACCCTGACTGGCAGATCAAGACGTGTAGGT
>JARQWZ010000481.1:182500-202500 GCA_033150135.1 Gobio occitaniae | reverse complement strand
TGTGTGTGTGTGTGAGCATGTGAGTGTGCGTGATTTTGTGAGTATGTTTGTGTGTGTGTGTGTGTGTGTGAGAGAGCAAGTGTGTGATTGTGTGTGTGTGATTTTGTGAGTATGTTTTGTGTGTGTACAAGTGCGCGCGTGTGATTGTGTGTGTGTGTGTGTGTGTGTGTGTGATTTTGTGAGTATGTTTTGTGTGTGTACAAGTGCGCGCGTGTGATTGTGTGTGTGTGATTTTGTGAGTATGTTTTGTGTGCATGAACGAGCGTGTGTGTGTGTGTGTGTGTGTGTGATTTTGTGAATATGTTTTGTGTGCGTGAACGAGTGTGTGATTGTGTGTGAATGCGTGATTTTGTGAGTATGAGCATGTGTGTGAGAGAGCGTGAGTGTGTGAGTGAGTGAGTGAGTGTGTGTGTGTGTGTGTGTGTGTGTGTGTGTGTGTGTGTGTGTGTGTGTGTGTGTGTGTGTGTGTGTGTGTGTGTGTGTGTGTGTGTGTGTGTGTGTGTGTGTGTGTGAGCGTATGATTGTGTGTGTGTGTTTATTCTTGTTTTTTCACACATCTGAATTTATAAAATGTCGAGATAATTTCTCAACTCCATTTATGACGTATAAAATCCTTATTCTAGCTCCATCCGACCTACTAAGAATCGATCAGAATTATTAATATACTTAATCTTTTATTCTCTGACTTTTACACTTAAACATTTAATGTCACAAACTCATCTCTCTTATGGAAACTTGTTTCTGTCAGGTAATTGCAACATTTTATCTCACAATTCTGACTGTATTTTCTCAGAAATGTGAGATTTAAACTCATAATTGAGAGAAAAAGTCGTCTAACTCTATTTAATTCCGTGGCGGAAGCTTCAAACCTCTCTAGAGTTCATCACAGGTAGAAGTAATTCGACTAAATCAAATCTAAAAGGTGTTTTCTTTCTACAACGATACGGATAACATAAATAATGCATACAAATGGCAACAAAAGCCTCTCTGTCATTTAAATATGAGTATAAAAATAGTTATCATAACTTCACCATAAAAGTTCATCATAACTTCACACTTATGTCGATGATGACGAACAGCATTATAGAGTTTCCGGGTCGTTCTCAGGAAACGCTGACATTTATCTGAGATTGTTTTTCATTAGAATATATGATCATATCCTCATTATTAAGCATTATATTTGAACTCTGCATTAATAGGGACACTGCCCCTTTAAGAATGAATGATTTGAGTGATACTGCTAGAAATTATTATTGGTTAGAAAAGATAAATGACTGTTGGTACTACATGATATGAAAGACTGTAAGATTATGGGTAATATTTTCAGAATGAGCCGTTTGATGCCCTTCAATCTGATCCATAAAGTGTTTCTGAGAACGACTGCTTCTTCATATTTGTCCGCTGTCCGTGTGTTTAAAGCTGAACGTGTCTGAAGTTATGACGGATTAGATGATCATATTCATCACTGGAACTGCAGGCAACATGCATATACTGTACATATACAGAGGAGTCAGAATACAGGTCGCCTGGAGGGAAACAGAAACAACATCGTTAATATTACTTATCATATTTAATAATATTTTTAGTGTTTATTTATGCAAATATAAAAATGTAATACTATATTTATAATATAATATATATGTATTAATATAATAACTGAAATTGTTTATAAAACTACTTTAATCATATTTATAATGTTGATATATTATTAAAGTATTGTTATAATGTTTAATAACATTTATAATATAAATAAATTAGGGCGGTCAAAAGATTAATCGCGATTAATCGCATCCAAAATAAAAGTTTGTGTTTACATAATATATGTGTGGGTGTACTCTGTTAATTATTATTTATATATAAATACACACACATTCATGTATATATTTAAGAAATATTTGCATGTATATACTGTATATACATTTATATAATCTATAATATATATAAATATAAATGTTTTATATATAAAAATAATATTTTTTTCTTAAATATATACATGCTTGTGTGTGTATTTATATATAAATAATAATTAACAGAGTACACACACATATATTATGTAAACACAAACTTTTATTTTGGATGCGATTAATCGCGATTAATCTTTTGACAGCCCTAAAATAAATATATTATAAATGTTTTTATTTTATAAATAATTAATTAAAATACTAAAATATTAGTAAATATGATAAGTTATACATTACATGTATTTTATAACATATCAAATCAATTTTAATTCATGATTTTATAATTTGATCAATTAAATTGATAAAAATATTAAATATAAATAATACATTTTTTTGTAATTGAATAAATGATTTATAAAAGTGCAATATTTAATAATATGAAATGTATTATACTTCATATTTAATTAGTTATAAAAAAAATTATATATTACATGTATTTTTTTAAATACTATAATTTCATAATTTCTTAAATTACTACAAATATTATTAAATATAATACATTAAATATATTTATATTATTTAATGTATTATACTAGTATTTAATAACAGTTATAATATAGATACATATATTATATTATAAATATAATTACATGTTTTATTTTATTTAAAAAAATTAAATACTAAAATATTAGTAAATATGATAAGCTATACATTACATATATTTTATAACCTATATCAAATAAATATTAAATTAATGTTTTTATAAAAGTGCAATATTTAATCATATAAAATATATTTAATGTATTTTACTTCATATTTAATGACTTAGTTATATTAAAAATAAATATATTACATGTATTTTTAAATATTATAATTTCATAATGTATTAAATTGCTGTATTAAATATAATACATTAAATATATTTCATATTATTTAATGTATTATACTTGTATTTAATAACAGTTATAATGTAAATAAATATATTACACAAACACACACACATATATATATATATATATATATTAATATTACTTTAATAAATTATGAAATTATACTATATATAATATTTTAATTTATTAAATTCCTTGAAATATTATTAAATTTGATAAGTAATACATTAAATATAGTAATATTTTTTGTCATTTCATAAAATATTTATACAATTATATAATTCAATTATATTTATATTAGGGCTGTCAAAAGATTAATCGCGATTAATCGCATCCAAAATAAAAGTTTGTGTTTACATAATATATGTGTGTGTACTCTGTTAATTATTTATATATAAATACACACACAAGCATGTATATATTTAAGAAAAAAATATGATTTTATATATAAAACATTTATATTTATATATATTATAGATTATATAAATGTATAAACAGTATATACATGCAAATATTTCTTAAATATATACATGAATGTGTGTGTATTTATATATAAATAATAATTAACAGAGTACACACACATATATTATGTAAACACAAACTTTTATTTTGGATGCGATTAATCGTGATTAATCTTTTGACAGGCCTAATATATATATATATGTATTATAATATGTACTACTTTTTTGTAATTTAATAAACAATTTTTAATATACACATACTATGTATGTAATAGCAACAGTAATCGCAATACTGTGTTTACCTGTGTGTGTGTGTGTGTGTGTGTGTGTGTTTAGCTGGTGGTGGCCGGCTGCTCCTGGCGAATGAGCTCGTCTGATTGGTCAGCAGGGACGGATGTAGAGTGACCACTGAGACACACACTAGAAACATCATCAGAGCTTCACACACAGCAGAGGAAGGTGTTATACAGTCACACACCGTCAGGACGCTTACCTGTTATCATTCATATCTCTGGCATTTCCTGTTAAAATAATAAGAAGTATGAATATGCATTAAAATACTGATAAACAATGCATTAAAGATCTGATGCACGCAGGGTAGAGTTTATCTACATTTACAGCATTCAATTTAAAATGCTTCTTTTATTTATAGAAAACAATGACGGTGATTATTATTGTATGGATGATTCCTCTGAGCAATAACTTTATGTTCAGCTGATAAAAGTAAAGAGAATCAGTGTTGATGGTCTTTACCGTTGGTGATGTTCAGTGTGTGTGTGGAGTCCGCTGACTGTGTCCTGTTCACATGAGGAACAAACACACCTCAGCTGTAGTAAACACACACCGTTCAATCAAACACAAGCCATACACACCGTTACTCACTTGTGGGTCAGACTGGACTCTGTCTTCGCTGGGGTTGATTTGGGTTTTTCACCGGCGCTGTTGAACATCACATTGCTGAATGTGATTGGCTGATCTCGGCTGCGCATGAACATGTGATTGACAGATAAGGAGGCGGGGTAATGTCCTGGGCGGATCGGTTTGGCTGAGGGCAAAAATACAATTACAAATATAAATATAATATTAATACACATTTTGAAATACATTTAATGGGCCTCATTCATGCAACTTTCGTAAATATATGAGCAAATTCTGAGTAAAATGGACATTTACGAAAACTCTCCTCCAGATTCACAAACGCTCCGTATACCACGGATTCGGTAGTTAAACATGTGTGTATATTAATGAAGTCCAAACATTTGTAAAAAGGGGCGCGTGCACGCTCATTCATAATTAGCATAATCCCGCCCATGAGTTACAACTGCCAATGACGTGGCCAGGAACGCTGTGGAAACTCGTGGACTTCTTTCTCAGGTTTGGCTCCAGTATTTTGCATAAATGCTAATTGGCTATATGCCTAGCAATAAATATTAAATGATCATGTGTCCATCAAAGTATTTTAGCCAGCTAAAAAACGCCTGGTGCTCTTCTGAAAACGGCCAGCTGGTGGCGCTTGAGTGATTTGCAAGGGCGGCGTTTTTCCATCTGAGATACTTCGATTGCTATGAATATGACACACAATATCCATGGCAGTAATGTGTTACTAGTATCTCATTTTGAAGAATATTACCGAATATAAAAAATGCAGTAAAAAGCAGTATTAACTTCATTATTTTTGTTCAGTCGGTGTACAAGTGGGATGATTGGTCGGTGTAGTTTTTGTCCCGCCCCTCCTCCACTGTGATTGGACGGCCGGGTAAAAAGCGACAGTGACGAGCGCTGCCTATTACCCAACGTTAAACAGTAAAAAGAAAAAAAAAAAACAAGGCAAATCAACTCTTGAAATATTATTATGGTACATAGTGCTTCAAAATGCATAGTCGTCAGTTTGCCTAAATTAGATCACAGAACGTTCAAATGTTTTACACACCATTTACTCGTGGTGGGGAGCAGGTGTAAATTTCTTTCGTACCAACTAACATTTTGAAAATACGAACATTTTCATGAATCCGAAAATTTACGTCAGAGCGGCTTTACAAACGATTTACACCAAGCCTGTAGTGCTCCTCTCAGAAACTGAAGCTTCCGCGCCTCGATCGCCCCCCGGTGGCTGGTCCCAGTATAGCTCATAAACCCCACTCCTCCATGTATTTGAATGGACGCGAAACACACTAAACAATTCAATTACACTTCAAATAGTTATTATCAAAAGATGGTTTCTGTCATTTTAGGCAGTTTTTATCACGATGATTTCATTTCAAGTGTTCGTTCTTTAAATAAGTTTAGTTTTAGTGAGTTTTTTGATGCTATAAAAAACGGGGGGTGTGACGTCATGATTGACAGCTGAGATTGACGGCTTCTCTGAGTGAAGTTGTCACTGAGGCACTAACGGACTTTTTTCGGGATTTTGGGGAGGAGATTGGAGCTTTAGCTTTCATTTCTACATTTCCATAACTGTTTATTTCACACCAACATTATTAATTGAATCTGTGTGAGTGTGGGCGGGATTTTGATAATCGCGCCTCTACTTCCTGCTCTCTACTGCGCAACTCCGGTCCCGAGATGTCAGCGCCGTGTGCGGGCCTACGAAAGCTTCAACTATGGTAAGCGGAAGTCAATGAAGTCGCGTCGTCCATATTTTTTACGGTCTATGATTTACACACACATTCGTTCTGCTCGTGTTTCATGATAGAGGCCCTATGTATGTGAGGGACCATAAGGAGCCGGTGCATCGTGGATTGGGTGGCAGTCGAAGGCAAGGGCCCTGCGACCCGATCTCTGGACACGGAAACTGGCTCTAGGGATGTCGAACGTCACCTCGCTGGCGGGGAAGGAGCCTGAGCTTGTGCGGGAGGTTGAGAGGTACCAACTAGAGATAGTCACGCACAGCTTGGGCTCTGGAACCACACTTCTTGAGAGAGGCTGGACTTTCTACCACTCTGGAGTTGCCCATGATGAGAGGCGGAGGGCTGGTGTGGGTTTGCTTATAGCCCCCCAGCTCAGCCGCCATGTGTTGGAGTTCACCCCGATGAACGAGAGGATCCCTGCGCCTTCGGGTCGGGGATAGGTCTCTCACTGTCGTATGTGCCTACGGGCGAGAGTAGAGCCTGACCGATATATCGGCGGGCCGATATTATCGGTATCGGCATTTATGATGGCCGATAAAAAAATCAAAACTACGGACAAAACACCGCTCAACCACACTATGAGTGTTGGCGTTTCATACTTTGTCCACCAGAGGGCGCTCTACAACACCAGCCAGAGTCATGCTGCGCGCCGCGAACATTCACAACACAACGGAGATCATCCGTGAAGTGCATGGTAAGTTGACAACTGTCACGAGACATACATTGCTTGAATAGCAATTAAAATAACATCCCCATCAGTTCTCTTGACTCAAATAAGCATGACTAAATTCGCGACTGCCAAGTCCAGTTTTGCTGTTACATGTAAGCCAAGAGTGAAACAGAATTAGCTAGTAATTACATTAGGTTGTTACAGTATAGTTGACTGACTGTCTGTTTAACTCGGACAATGTGACTGAATAAGATCCTATAATAGCATGACAGTTTGACAGCATGAGACGTATTAGCTCTCCCCTGCCCGTTATTTTGAAAAAATATGTTTTACAATATTCTGCAGTATGAAGCTGTCCATTTCTATATTATAGCTTAACTTTGGCTAACCACAAAGCTAGCTAATGCCATGGCTATCAGTGGAAGACCGCTAACATTAATGAGCTTGAAAATCACAACAAACTTATTCTGCTTAAATAAAGTAATGATTACTGTATTTATAACTAGTCTATTTGTAGTTCCAGTCCATGCATTGTAAATCGTAAGTTAGACACGTGAGTAAATATACATCCGGTCCGATCATACTTCAGCTAAACTGCCGAAGCAAGGGATCACAGGGATGCAGGGAGTATGGCAAGGGGACGCAGTGTTTCATTCCCTTCTCAGGGAACTATGTTTATAGTCATAACATGAGACGTTCCCTTTCGAGGGAACTTCACACTGCGTCCACTAGGGACAGCTCTGGAAACGAAATACCAAAACGCCATAATACCAAATGCCTGTCGTGTGAAACTGTGGCACATTCAAGACAGGAGCACTGAAGAACCTGGAGCACATTCCAGGTCAAGATCATAGTATCTCACAAACGTAAGAGGCGAGGACCAACCGGCCGCATCGCAGACTTCTTTGAGGGAAACCCCCGATACCAAGGCCTTAGAGGCCGCCATACTCCTAGTAGAGTGGGCTCTGACAGCTAAGGGACACTGCTGACCAGAAGACCCATAAGCCAGTGAGAGAGCCTCGACTATCCACTTGCTCATTGTATGTTTGGACGCAGGGAGATCTCTGTTCTGAGGTCCAAAACAAACAAACAATTGATCCACTTTCCTCCATAGGGCAGCTCTGTGGACATAAGCATCCAGTGCTCGCACTGGACATACAAGGTTCAATCTTTCCTGGTCTGGATTAACAAAAGGAGGAGGACAGAGAGCTTGCAGCACTATAGGCTGTGGAACATTGGTTAACACCTTCGGAACATACCCTAATCTAGGGTAAAGGAAAGCTTTAACCATCCCTGGTGCAAACTCCAAGCACGAAGGGGACATTGATAAGGCCTGAAGGTCTCCTACTCTCTTAATAGAAGAGATGGCAAGAAGGAAGATGGTTTTCAGAGTCAGAAACTTTTCTGAGATGATGTCAAGTGGCTTGAACGGAGCCGCAGATACACCTTCCAACACTATAGCCAAATCCCAAGTAGGAACTCCGCAGGCCTCAGCCTCCTAGTGCCACGAAGGAAACGAGTTACCAACGGGTTCCTCCCCACAGTAATACCATCCACATGGGCATGGTAAGCTGAAATAGATGACACATACACCTTTAGTGTAGCAGGGGACAACCCAGAAGAGAAACGCTCTTGTAGAAAATCTAGCACTGAACCAACAGGGCAGTTGACTGGATCTAATTGTCGAGTTTGACACCAAGAAGTGAACAACCTCCACTTCAGGGCATATAGTCTCCTCGTGGACGAAGCTCTGGAGCTGAGAATGGTCACCACTACCTCTGTAGAGAGACCAGACTCTATGAGCTCGGCCCCCTCAGCGGCCAAACCCACAGGTTCCACATTTCTGAGCGGGGGTGAAATATTGAGCCCTCCGCCTGAGATAGAAGATCCCTCCTGATCGGAATCTTCCAGGGTGAGCCATCGAGCAGTGCTACGAGGTTCGAGAACCAAATCCAGCTTGGCCAGTAAGGAGCTACTAGCAGTAGACTTATACCCTCCTGGCGAACTTTCACCAGAACTCCCTGGAGCAGAACAACTGGGGGAAAAGCGTCTGTACCATGGCATCCCGTCCGAGAGGAGATGGATGTGTCAACGAGAACCAGAGTGGACAGTGCGTCATATTCTGAGGCGCTAACAGATCCACTTCCGCCTGGCCATAAATCTCCCAAATGATCTTCACCACCTCGGGGTGAAGTCTCCATTCCCCTGGCCTCAGCCCCTGTCTTGACAGGATGTCCGCTCCTATATTCTGGGCCCCCGGAATAAAGATTGCTCTCAAGGAGAGTAACTTCCCCAGAGACCACAGGAGGATCTGGTGCGCTAGCTTGCACAGTGGGCGCGAACGCAGACCCCCCTGGCGATTTACATAGGAGACCACGTACGGTACGGACCAACACATGATGGCCCCTCAGGTCCGGGAGGAAAAATTTAAATGCATTGAAAACTGCCATCATCTCCAGGCAGTTGATGTGCCACGAAAGATGATGGTCCCCCCAAAGACCCTGAGCTGAGCGGATTTCCATTACCGCTCCCCAGCCCGTGAGAGAGGCATCTGTCGTCAGGGTGACTCGACGACATTGTGCCCCCAACACAGGACCTTGGGACAGGAACCAGGCTTTCTTCCATATGACCAAGGCGCGGAGACACCGCCGCGTGATCTTGATCATACGAAAAGGGTTCCCCCTCGGGGAAAACCCTCTGGTCCTGAGCCACCACTGTAAGGGTCTCATGTACAGCAGGCCAAAAGGAATCACGTTGGACGCCGCTGCCATTAACCCCAGCAACTTTTGAAACTGCTTCACAGTGAATGACTGGCCTATTTTTACTCTCTTTACAGCTGACAGAATCGCAGCAATGCACGTGGGTGAAAGCACTGCCCGCATTGCTACGGAATCCCAAACTACGCCTAGAAAAGTGGTCCTCTGTACTGGAGAAAGCACACTCTTCTTTGCGTTCAGCCTCAACCCCAACTTTTGAATATGAGCGAGGATGACATCTCGATGCCGAACCGCCATCAATGTGCGGGGTGAAAGAGCTAGACCAAATGGAAGAACCCGATACTGGTACGCTTTGCCCCCCGAAAGCGAACCTCAGGAACTTCCTGTGTTGTGGAAGGATGGAGACATGGAAGTATGCGTCCTTCAGATCTCGTCACAAACCAATCCTCGGATCTGATTTGGGTCACAATCTGACTTAGCGTCAGCATCTTGAATTTTAGTTTCCTGACTGTACAATTCAGACGACGAAGATCTAATATAGGGCACCACCCTCCATCCTTTTTTGGAACTAAGTACCGGCTGTAAAAACCCAACTCTCTGTTCTGTACAGGGACCTGTTCTATAGCCTCCTTTTTTAACAAGGTTTCCACTTCCTGTTCCATTATCAGAGCCTGCTCGGGACATACTGATGTTAACAGCACTCCGTTGGATCGAGGTGGGTGGAACCCAAACTGAGTTCTGTACCCATTTTCTACCGTCTGCAGGACCCATAGCGATGTATTTGGTAGACGTTTCCATTCTGCCAGAAAATCCACTAAGGGAACCAGCCTCTCGAATGCCCAGCAGCCCCAGAGGGTTGGTGGCGGCGCGGAAGATATTTTTTTAATGCCTCCGCTTGTTTCTTATTCTCCTGAAATCTGTCGACGACTATATTTACAGCGTCGCCTGGCGCATCAAGGAGAAAAACCCTGTCTTTGTCTTTAATGTCAGACAAATTGAGCCACAGATGTCTCTCTGTCGCCACCATGGCCGCCCAATAGCTCTAGCGGTCTCCTTGGTGGCTCTCAGAGATAAATCTGTGGCCCGACGCAGTTCGCGAACTGCCTCAGGGCTCACCGTTTCACTGCCATCCAAATCCCACAGCAGTTCATCCTAGTACGCTTGCAAAATACTCATTGTGTGCAAACACGCACCAGCCTGCCCTGCTGCTGTGTACGCTTTCTCCACCAGCCCTGATGTTGTTTTTAATGGTTTAGTGGGGAGCATGGGGGCCTTCAGGGACGATGCCGAAGCAGGGGAAGGATAACTCGCAAGAGTCTGATCCACTTTAGGCATTGCCCCATAACCATATTCTTTCAGCCCCCTTATATCACTATATGTTTTAACTTGAGGGCTGAAAAGGAGTCATATGCTCTCGCTGGACTCGTTATCATACGGCGATCGGTCTGCACAGCACCGCTGCGAACAAGCCTTCCATCAACAATGCAAACGTTGCGTTACTATTGATTCACATGGCTTTACGATCCTACATCGGCAGCAAAACACAACGAAAACACAGCGAATCCAACGCATTCATGCAGTTCGCCGTAATTTGTATAGACGGAGATTACAAACGAGCAGCAGCTGTTAGCTCCATTAGCTGCTATTTCAAACATGGTGGATCTCCAGTTTGTGTTGGTCTTGTTGACCCCGTCCCCAGCGCCTGACGGAATCGGTTCTTACTTCTAGCCCAGCAATGTTTTGGTGCTACTTAAGAACCACTTTTCCTGGCTCGAAGCTGGGGCTTTGGGTGGGGAAACACAAAGAACCGATTTGAGACTAGGCTCTGGCTCCGATCTAGCTCTAGCACTGCCTTGGTGGAAAAGGGGTATGTTTGAACACCGATGTGTTCGCCATTTTTAAACTGAGACTTATTGTGCTTTTGACGGACAACAATAAATAGACAGAGACAGTTTTCACACATATCGCTTCGCTGAAGTGCGATCGGACCGGATGTATATTTATCCTTTCCTGGACGTGACGCTCACTCTCGCCATTGGCTGAGTTGACATACGTGCATCAGACGCTGTGGGCTTTCCCAGAGCTGTCCCTAGTGGACGCAGTGTGAAGTTCCCTCGAAAGGGAACAGAGAGGATGCTTGAGTTTCATCTGGTTTGACCAGCCCAGAAATAGCGGAGCAGTGCATGTTGGGAGTTACTGACCGATAAGAGCAGCATGAGGCCGTCTGAACGGGTTTCTGGCCCTCATGACGTCTTTGATGCGCTCCACTTCCTGCTGATAGCGGTGCCGGTCCTTCATGGCTCCTTCTTTAGCATCGGTCAGCGCATCCTCCAGCGCCCGAACCCGCTCGGCCGTCGAGCGCAGACGCTTCTCCAGCTTCGGCAGCTCACAGCGCAGATCAGCGTTATCACGAACCAGCTGAACGAGAGAGAGAGAGAGAGAGAGAGAGAGAGAGAGAGAACGACAATCAAACTAAACTAAACCATGATTATGAATTAATGTCTCACATCCTTTAGATGTGTAAATGAGGCTAGTATAATACAATTAATAACGAGAGAAGGAGATTGTTGTGTGCATTCTCTAATATTACTCAAGTCAGGATCTTAGGATTTCTGCAGAATTTTATATTTTTAGTTATTAAACACATTTAATGCATATATTACAAATACTTTAGTAGTTTAACAAGTTATACAAATTTAAAATGTAGTAATATTATATTTATAATATAACATATTTATAATATTATAAATGTTTTAAAATATATTTAATGCATTATGTATCATATTAAATTTTTTTGTAATTTAATAAGTTATTTATTAAAATATAAATGTTATTAAATATATTTTATACATTAATTATTATATTTAATAATATCATATTTAATACTATCTTTAGTAAAAAAATAAATTTTTAAATGTAGTAATATTTTATTTATAATATAATATTTATAATATTATACAACCCCAAATCAGAAAAAGTTGGTATGTCAGTATGGAAAACGCAAAAAAAAGAAAAAAAAAGAAGTGATTTCTAAATTTACTTTGACTTGTATTTCATTGCAGACAATATGAACACACAATATTTCATGTTTTGTCTGGTCAACTTCATGTCATTTGTAAATATGCATCCTTTCCTGTCATTCAGACCTGCAACACATTTCAAAAAGCAAGCATTTACCACTTTGTAATGTTGCCATTCCTTTTCACAACACTTAAAAGACGTTAAGGGACTGAAGACACCAAGTGATGAAGTGTTTCAGGTGTAATTTTGTCCCATTCTTCCTGCAAACAAGTCTTAAGGTGGGCAACAGTCCGGGGTCTTCCACACATTCTCTATTGGAGAGAGTTCGGGACTGAGGCAGACCAGTCAAGAACCCGAACCCTCTTCCTCCGCAGCCAGGACTGCAGAATGTGTGCAGAATGTGGTTTTGCATTGTCTTGTTGAAATATGCATGGACGTCCCTGGAAAAAGATGTCTTCTTGAAGGCAGCATATTATGCTCCAAAATCTCTATGCACTTTTCAGCATTAATGGTGCCTTCACAGAAGTGCAAGTTACCTTTGCCAAGGGCACTGACACAACCCCATACCATGACAGACCCTGGCTTTTGGACTTGTTGCTGGTAACAGTCTGGATGATCCTTTTCTTCTTTGGTCTGGAGCACACGGCGTCCATTCCTCCCCAAAAAAAGACCTGAAATACTGCTTCATCTGACCACAGTACACGTTTCCACTGTGTGATGGTCCATCCCAGACGCCTCGAGCCCAGAGAAGTCGACGGCGCTTCTGGACACTGTTAACATAGGGCTTCCTTTTGGCACAGTACAGTTTTAACTGGCATTTGTGGATGTAACTACGTATTGTGGTACTTGACAAAGGTTTGCCAAAGTAGTCCTGAGCCCATGTGGTGATATGGCTTTTAGATGAATGACGATTCTTGATGCAGTGCCGCCTGAGGGATCGGAGATCACGGTTGTTCAGCTTAGGCTTGCGTCCTTGTCCTTTACGCACTGAAATTCCTCCAGATTCCTTGAATCTTTTAATTATGTTATGCACTGTTGAATGTGAAATATACAAATCTCTTCCTATCTTTCTTTGAGGAACATTGTTGTTAAACATTTCAATAATTTTCTCACGTATTTGTTGGCAAACTGGCGATCCTCGGCCCATCTTTGCTCCTAAAGTATTAGACCTTTCTTGGATGCTGCTTTTGTACCAAATCATAATTACAATCACCTGTTGACATCACCTGTTTCAAATCACATCATTATTTAACCATTTTACCTCATCACTAGCCCTAAATTGCTCCTGTCCCAACTTTTTTTTAAATGTGTTGCAGGTCTGAATGACAGGAAAGGATGCATATTTACAAATGACATGAAGTTGACCAGACAAAACATGAAATATTTTGTGTTCATATTGTCTGCAATGAAATATAAGTCAAAGTAAATTTAGAAATCACTTCTTTTTTTTTTCTTTTTTTTTGCATTTTCCATACTGTCCCAACTTTTTCTGATTTGGGGTTGTAAATATATTTTATGCATTATGCATCATTGTTTAAAAATATTGTTAGTAATTTAATAAATTATTTATAAAATTATAAAAATGTTATATTTATATTATAATATATTAATCATTTAATAAATGTTATTAAATTATATTTCTTATCATATTTAATAATATTGTAGTAATGTAAACGCTTTATAACATTTTAAAATGGTATAACATAATATTTATAATATTATTTATTTATAATATAAGGTTATTAAATATATTTAATGTATGATCATATTTAATCATATTTTTAGTAATTTAATAAATTAAAAGTGTATATAATCATTTTTTATAATATTTATATTTATTTGATATATTTTATAATCATTAGTTAATAATCATTTTAGTAATTTAGCAATTTTAAAACGTAGTAATGTTATATTTATAATATAATATAATACGATTTTTAAATATATTTAATGCATTATGCATCATTTAAAAATATTGTTTTTAAAATATATTGTAAAAAATTTATAAAAATGTTATATTATATTATAATATATTAATAATTTTATAAATGTTAATTTATTAATTATCATATTTAACGATATTTTAGTAATTTAAATGCTTTATAATTTTTTTAAATTGTGTAATATTTATAATATTATATATAATATAAATGTTACTAAATATATTTAATGTATTATCATATTTAATAATATTTGAGTAATTAAAAAAAAAAAAAGATTCATAAAAAATTTTTATTTTTATAATTATATTAATTAGATATATTTCATGCATTACTTACCATAGTTAATTATATTTTTAGTAATTTAATAAATAATGTATTCAATCATAACATTTAATACTATTATATGTAGAATATTATATATACAATAGAATGAATAACGAGAGAACAGAGTTTTGATGTTGGTTCTCTGAGATGTGTGTAGCCAGGGCCGGCCCGTGGCATAGGCGGAATAGGCAAATGCTAGGGGCGCCACTCATCCATAGGGGCGCCAAAATGTATTACTGATACTATTTTATTAATATTAATTTGAAATATTACCAAATAAAGCGCAAAAAAAAACGTAACTAAGTCCCCGCATCTTTCCGGTCCGCCTCATCAATCTCCCCCCGCCGATCTACTTGAAGTGCGTCAGAAATACAACGCGCGATCAGTTTATCGTTAGGGGAATTTGTTGTGTCGCATCGCCTCTCGCCGCATCCAACGCAGACAAGGTTGCTTTCATTTTTTAGGGTGCCCAAACAGAAATAAGATTATTTTTCTCACCCCATTGGCAGATAATTTTGCTTGTTTACTTGAAAATAAAATCAAAATGAAGTATGTCATTTTACTCATCTAGTAAATGCACCTTGATTTAAAAATTATTAGATATTTGGACTGGAAACAAGAAAAAGATTCTAAATGAGAAGAGCATTTTTTGCTGTGTAAAGACAGAAGTAAAGGGATGTAGGCAAATTAGTTGAACAGTTAATGAACAGTTTATTTAATTACATAGTAGTAAAATACTAAAGTTTGCTAATTAATTCCAGTTATTTTTACCTTAAACTTTATGCAAGCAGCTGTTCTGGGTTCTCCAGAGGTCACAGCCAGTGTGATTTTGTAAAAAATAAATAATATAAAAATATTAAACGCATGTAATATCACTTTTTTAATAGCCTAATGTTTTTACTCTGCAGTTGTGCAGTTTTAAGGGGGTGTATAGCAATTTTAAAATGTATTTGCCTAAATTAGTAATGATATTTATATACAGGTTTATTTAAAATGGCAACATTTTATGTAAAATTCACATTAAATATCAACATTTCTCAGTTGAATTCCTGGTGAAAGCATGAATGCTCATAGTTTAGTGGAAGATTGCTGCCATCTACTGGAAAACAAACACTTTTGCTAGTTCTCAATGAATAGTTTGTGCATGAATGTTAGATGCAATTACTCTTGCTATTTGTGTTTAGGCTGTAATGTGGCATAGGTGTAATATTTGTACAGTTTTACTATCATCAGCCTTTAACAAATAAAAAACAATAATAATATCATGAACATAATGATGGGGTAGAATGGACTGGACATCATATAAAACAACAATAAAAATAAAACATCAATGCATTACAAAAATAAAACAGTACGAGTGTTTCCACAACTTAGAATGATAATGTGTGGTGCTAAACCTTGACACAAGGGGCACCAAGTAAAATCTTGCCTAGGGCAGCAAATTGGTCAGGGCCGGCCCTGTGTATAGCGTGTGTTTCCTGACCTGTTTGTGCACTTTGGTCAGCTGGTCCAGGTTGTTCTCCAGGAAGGAGATCTTCTGTTTCTGTGTGGAACATCCGCCGCTCTCATCCGGATCCAGCTCCGCGCTCTGAAACATTCACAGATCATATAAACCATCATATAAACCATCATTCATAAGCGCCGTCTGAACCCAAACACGGTTTGTGTCATCTGATGTTTACAGGTAAATCAAATCAAATGCACCTTTCATTATTAAATATTATATTCAAGTTTTTTTAAGAGCTTATTGAGTTTTTCAAGCCATTTATGTTGAGAGTAAGCAACACATTCTGTGGGAAAAGAAATCATAAAAGTAGTTTCATTTAAAAATCATATAAATACTGTATATGAGGCGACATTCAAATGTAAAAGATGCACATGAAAAAGTTCATTTTAAAAATACAGAATTGAATTACTAATATAAAAAAATACATGTGTGTGTGTGTATATATATATATATATATATATATATATATATATATATATATAATATTATATTACACTATTTTAAAAGTGTATAAATAATTTATCAAACTACTAAAATATGATTAAATATGATAATACATTAAATATATTTAATAACATTTATAATATTATAAAATCAACATAATATTATTCTAAATATAAGTATGATATATTTTTAAGTACAATATTTTTTAAAGAGTAGTGCATTTAATTATTTAATAAGGTAATAATGTCCTTTAAATAATAACAGATGATATTAATGAAATATCAGTAAATGCTGAAATGCCATTAACGAATATTAATAAATATATATTTCATTATTAGTTCAACTAATGAAACTTTATTGTAAAATGTGACCTAAAACAATCATTAAACTATATATATATATATATATATATATACACAGGTGCTGGTCATATAATTAGAATATCATCAAAAAGTTGATTTATTTCACTAATTCCATTCAAAAAGTGAAACTTGTATATTATATTCATTCATTACACACAGGCTGATATATTTCAAATGTTTATTTCTTTTAATTTTGATGATTATAACTGACAACTAAGGAAAATCACAAATTCAGTATCTCAGAAAGTTAGAATATTGTGGAAAGGTTGAATATTGAAGACGCCTGGTGCCACACTCTAATCAGCTGATGAACTCAAAACACCTGCAAAGGCCTTTAAATGGTCTCTCAGTCTAGTTCTGTAGGCGACTCAATCATGGGGAAGACTGATGACCTGACAGCTGTCCAAAAGACGACCTTTGACACAAAAAGGTCATTGCAAAAGAGGCTGGCTGTTCACAGAGCTCTGTGTCCAAGCACATTAATAGAGAGGCGAAGGAAAATATGTGGTAGAAAAAAAGTGTACAAGCAATAGGGATAACCGCACCCTGGAGAGGATTGTGAAACAAAACACATTCAAAAATGTGGGGGAGATTCACAAAGAGTGGACTGGAGCTGGAGTCAGTGCTTCAAGAACCACTACACACAGACGTATGCAAGACATGGGTTTCAGCTGTCGCACTCTTGACCAACAGACAGCGTCAGAAGACAAAAAGGACTGGACTGCTGCTGAGTGGTCCAAAGTTATGTTCTCTGATGAAAGTAAATTTTGCATTTCCTTTTGGAAATCAGGGTCCCAGAGTCTGGAGGAAGAGAGGAGAGGCACACAATCCACACTGCTTGAGGTCCAGTGTAAAGTTTCCACAGTCAGTGATGGTTTGGGGTGCCATGTCATCTGCTGGTGTTGGTCCAGTGTTTTCTGAGGTCCAAGGTCAACGTATACCAGGAAGTTTTAGAGCACTTCATGCTTCCTGCTGCTGACCAACTTTATGGAGATGCAGATTTCATTTTCCAACAGGACTGGGACCAGCACACAGTGCCAAAGCAACCAGTGCCTGGTTTAAGGACCATGGTGTCCCTGTTCTTAATTGGCCAGCAAACTCGCCTGACCTTAACCCCATAGAAAATCTATGGAGTATTGAAGAGGAAGATGCGATATGCAGAAGAGCTGAAGGCCACTATCAGAGCATTGCTGCAGTAATTCAGGCAAAAGGAGCCCAGACTAAGTATTGAGTGCTGGACATGCTCATACTTTTCATGTTCATACTTTTCAGTTGGCCAAGATTTATAAAAATCCTTTCTTTGTATTGGTCTTAAGTAATATTCTAACTTTCTGAGATACTGAATTTGGGATTTTCCTTAGTTGTCAGTTATAATCATCAAAATTAAAAGAAATAAACTTTTGAAATATATCAGTCTGTGTGTAATGAATGAATATAATATACAAGTTTCACTTTTTTAATGGAATTAGTGAAATAAATCAACTTTTTGATGATATTCTAATTATATGACCAGCACCTGTGTATATATATATATATATATACAGTTTAATGATTGTTTTAGGTCACATTTTACAATAAAGTTTCATTAGTTGAACTAATAATGAAATATATATTTATTAATATTCTTTAATGGCATTTCAGCATTTACTGATACTTCATTAATATCATCTGTTAATATTATTTAAAGGACATTATTACCTTATTAAATAATTAAATGCACTACTCTTTAAAATATATTGTACTTAAAAATATATCATACTTATATTTAGAATAATATTATGTTGATTTTATAATATTATAAATGTTATTAAATATATTTAATGTATTCTCATATTTAATCATATTTTAGTAGTTTAATAAATTATTTATACACTTTTAAAATAGTATAATATAATATTTAGAATATAAATGTTATTCAATCCATTTAATGTATTACTTATGTTAATAATATTACATGTTTAGTAATTTATATTAGTATTATATTTATCATATCATATATACTGATTTATAATATTAATATAAATTAATATAAAAATAATATAAATATGTTAGTTATTAAATATATTTGATGCATTACTTATCATATTTATTAATTTGTTTAGTAATTTCATAATTTATACATCATAACATGAAATAATATTATGTTTAGAATATTTCATATTTATATATATATATATATATATATATATAAGTAATTTAATAATTTATTTAATTTGTATGTTATAAAATATATTTAATGTATTATAAATATAATAGTTTATAATAGTAATTTAATCATTTATTTTCATTTTTATTTTACGTTTGTGGAATCATCCATATATCACACTAACATAAATCATGATATAATTAATTACGCTGACATTTCTAAAAAATTGTTTATATATTTTCATGTGATAATCCCTATTTTTTAAATACAGTGAATAAAATGTAAATGGCAGACAGTCTAACATTATTAACAGATTAATACTGTAACAAATGTGATGCTTTTGTGTTTGCGTGATTCTCGGGAAAGCATTGATAGATAATGTTGTCCCTTTAGGGGCTCCGTAGGAACATGTTGTAAAGGTTTTGCGGTGTGTGTGTTGATGTTCCTCCGTCACACACACCCGTTTAACTCGAGCCGTCAGGTCCTGGACGAACAGCTTCCTCAGATTGTGCAGCGTCTGGAGCTCACGAGCCTTTCAAAGACAAACATCTCATCAATCATAATCATCCACTTCAAAGCATACAACTATACGTTTCTTTAAAAAAACTGTACTTGATATAATATCAATACAAAAGTCAATTAAAAAGAAAAGGCCATTTAAGTGCTATGTAATAATGTCACATTAAAGTTTGACTTTAAAGTGTGTTTCACAGTGTTTTAATAAACGTTTGTCATGATTTAAAGAAGTGTTGACTAACATATTAAAGCGCATGATATTACATTTAAAGTGACTGTATTTTAAATATGCTACATTGCAAAAGGCACAAAATTATTATGAAATTACATACAGTAGCATATACTGAAGCATTTATTAATCTTTGTTCAGCTTTTACTGACCTCATTAATATTTAAAGTTGTATCTGTAAATATTATTTAAAGGACATTATTAATATATTTAATGCATTACTTCATAATTTAATAAATAAT
>JARQWZ010000481.1:150000-170000 GCA_033150135.1 Gobio occitaniae | reverse complement strand
CAAACAAGCTAAACAACACAGAAATATGTTTTTATAGCTGTCGACACAAAAAAAACGAGAGTTTAAGGAGACAGAAGTGGATAAAGGCAGTAAAACGTGACGCTTCAGCAGAAGAATGGGTATATTTTGGGATCCTGACACTCAGTGTGTCTCAGTGTGTGTATGTGTGCAGTAAACATTTTGTCACTGTTAAGTCAAATATCCAAATGTCAGGTTTATATATTATATTTCATGTCTCTGATTACGTTCCTCTGTAGTGTGTGCAGTTCTCAGTGTAATATAACGTGTCTCAATGGCCTGTGTCCACTGTCCTTAAACGCTCGTTTTTTGGGTCTATAGCTTATAAAAACTTCTGTGTTTTTGGTTGTGGGTTTTGTTTAGCTTGTTTGCTGTACACTTTGTCACATATCAGCTTTTAGACATTGTTCTGTTTTTTGTTATAAGTCCGAAATGACAAGGAGGCGCTTCACGTAAAGCAAAGTCAATGGAGAGCGTTGGACTGTTTCCCCCCCGGTGGGCGTGGCCTTCAGATTATGACGCGTGTCGCTCTGTCTCTATGGCAGAGTTCACATCAACACTATAACTGAATTTTTTCCAGCTGATGAACGATAAAAAAACTGACAGACAATCAGAAACCAAAAGCGTCAGATGTCAAACTGCAGTCGTCAGGTGTGGCACTAATATAGCTGTGGTTCTCAGTGTGAACGGGCTTTAAAGGGTTAGTTCACCCCAAAAATGTAAATTCTGTCATTGATTACTTACCCTCATGTCGTTCGACACCCGTCAGACCTCCGTTCATCTTCAGACACAAATGAAGATATTTTAGTGTAAATCTGATGCTCTGAAAGGCCTCCATTGGCTCAACTTTACACTCTCAAGACCCTTAAAAGACACTAAAGACGTCATTACAAAGTCCATCTCACTACAGCGGCTCTACAATAACTTTATGAAGCGATGACAATAGTTTTTGTGCGCAAAAAACCCCCTAAATAACGACTTATATAGTGATGATGATTTCAAAACAAGGCATCATGAAGCTTTGAAGCGTTATGAATCAGTGAGTCGATTCATGATTCGGATCGCGTGTCAAACCGCCAAACTGCTGAAATTTGGCGATTCAAACTGCTGAATCGACTCACTGATTCATAACGCTTCAAACTGCTGAATCGACTCACTGATTCATAACGCTTCAAACTGCTGAATCGACTCACTGATTCATAACGCTTCGAAGCTTCATGAGGCCGTGTTTTGAAATCGTCATCACTATATAAGTCGTTATTTAGGGTTTTTTTTGCGCACAAAAACTATTCTCGCTGATTCATAAAGTTATTGTAGAGCCGCTGTAGTGAGATGGACTTTGTAATGACGTCTTTAGTGTCTTTTAAGGGTCTTGAGAGTGTAAAGTGCATTGAGCCAATGGAGGCCTTTCAGAGCCATCAGATTTACACTAAAATATCTTCATTTGTGTCTGAAGATGAACAGAGGTCTGACGGGTGTCCAACCACATGAGGGTCAGTAATTAATGACAGAATTTTCATTTTTGGGTGAACTAACCCTTTAAGAGGTTGTGTTTTGCGTACGGTTTTGTGTGACAGTTCGCCGGTCAGGCGTCTGTTTTGAGCGCTCTGGTCTTCGGCCTCCAGGCTCTTCTGGTCGTAGTTGAGAGCGAGCTCCTCCAGCGCCTGCAGAACCTCCTTCACCTCGGCCTTCGCGCTGTCGCTCTCAGTCTGCAGACGACCCAGCTCACACTGCACACGCTCACTGTCTCCACGCGAAGACGCCAGCAGCTGAACACACACACACACACACACAGATTCAATTTTCCTGACCTATTTTACACAGCAAGGCTGAAATCAAATCATCCTCTATGCTGTTTTATCTTTATGTTTTACATCTTTTGGGAATAACCCAGTTCTCAGAACTTTGGCTAACGTTCTCCCAAAGTTCTTACAGTAACGTTAATATAATGTTTGTTCAAAGTAAGCTGCTGTGCTAACAAAAATATGTTCTATAAATATATGTTTACTTTTGAATGTTCTCTGAACGTTTACATCAGTGTTAATTTTGACAGCAAACTTTGATTTAGTTTTAGTCATAGTCTTTTGACTAAAATGCCATTTAGTTTTAGTCATATTTTAGTCACCTGAAATGTTTTTAGTTTTAGTCTAGTTTTAGTCTCCTAAAATCTAATGAGTTTAGTTAAATTGTAATACATTAAGCATTTTAGTATTACATAACCGACTGTCACTTGAACTGACATTTTGACAAAATTTTGTTTTTTACATTAAAAATACACGAAAGCTCAATTCACTTTTTTGTATAGTTTTTGTAACTTTGTATTTCTGTTTTAGTCAGTAGGCCATATCAGGTTAAGCTAAAGCTTCAAATAAGTTTTTTTATTTCAGTTAACATTTATTTAATTTCAAGTAATGAAGATTTTTTTAATGGTTTTAGTGAACTATTATAACCCTGATACTTTATTGAATATGTGTCAAATACTGGTCTTTCCTCCTGACTATGAATGAAATGGGAATTAAATGAAATACAGTTTATTGTGTAAGCAAAAACGAATATATAATGTGAGACTTTTAATTATAAACAAGCTTGAAATTCACATTGACTCTTATTTTGAAATGTCTGCCCCTTACTATTGCAGTTGCAGGAGCTCATTCAAGTTCAGATGAAGGAGATCAAATATGCGTTGTTACAACGGTCTAAAACATATTACCATATAAACATCGTAAAGTAAACATTGTCATTATTCATCAGCATTAGTTCATAAACAATAGCCGGTCATAAATGTGTGTTATTGATTGAGCCGCTCTGGAGCTGGATTGGGGATGTGTGAGCCGTGTTTTCCAGCTGTTAGATCAGTTCAGATCAAATGTGCTCATCTGTTACACAGGACATCAGTTCTGACTGGATCTCGTCCCTAATCGTCCCTCTCTAACATTTTCCTCTCGTTTTTATTTGTTGACGAAAATGACAGTTGATTTTCGTCATAGTTTTTGTCTCGTTTTCGTCAGTGAAAAAAGGTTGTTGACGAAAATTATGACGAAAATTATTTGTCAACGAAATTAACACTGGTTTACATAACATAATGGGAACATAGACTTGGTCGGAGTCGTGTCATAGCAGGGGATGTGGCGTGGGGGCGGAGTCGTTTCATAGCAGGGGATGTGGTGTGGGGGCGGAGTCATGTCATAGCAGGGGATGTGGTGTGGGGGCGGAGTCATGTCATAGCAGGGGATGTGGTGTGGAGGCGGAGTCGTTTCATAGCAGGGGATGTGGCGTGGGGCGGAGTCATTTCATAGCAAGGGATGTGGCGTGGGGGCGGAGTCATGTCATAGCAGGGGATGTGGTGTGGGGGCGGAGTCGTTTCATAGCAGGGGATGTGGCGTGGGGCGGAGTCATGTCATAGCAGGGGATGTGGCGTGGGGCGGAGTCATTTCATAGCAGGGGATGTGGCGTGGGGCGGAGTCATGTCATAGCAGGGGATGTGGTGTGGGGGCGGAGTCATGTCATAGCAGGGGATGTGGCGTGGGGGCGGAGTCATGTCATAGCAGGGGATGTGGCGTGGGGCGGAGTCGTTTCATAGCAGGGGATGTGGCGTGGGGCGGAGTCATGTCATAGCAGGGGATGTGGCGTGGGGCGGAGTCATTTCATAGCAGGGGATGTGGCGTGGGGCGGAGTCATGTCATAGCAGGGGATGTGGCGTGGGGGCGGAGTCATGTCATAGCAGGGGATGTGGTGTGGGGGCGGAGTCGTTTCATAGCAGGGGATGTGGCGTGGGGGCGGAGTCATGTCATAGCAGGGGATGTGGCGTGGGGCGGAGTCGTTTCATAGCAGGGGATGTGGCGTGGGGCGGAGTCATGTCATAGCAGGGGATGTGGCGTGGGGCGGAGTCATTTCATAGCAGGGGATGTGGCGTGGGGCGGAGTCATTTCATAGCAGGGGATGTGGTGTGGGGGCGGAGTCATTTCATAGCAAGGGATGTGGCGTGGGGCGGAGTCATTTCATAGCAGGGGATGTGGTGTGGGGGCGGAGTCATTTCATAGCAAGGGATGTGGCGTGGGGCGGAGTCATGTCATAGCAGGGGATGTGGCGTGGGGCGGAGTCATTTCATAGCAGGGGATGTGGCGTGGGGCGGAGTCATGTCATAGCAGGGGATGTGGCGTGGGGCGGAGTCATGTCATAGCAGGGGATGTGGTGTGGGGGCGGAGTCATTTCATAGCAAGGGATGTGGCGTGGGGGCGGAGTCATTTCATAGCAGGGGATGTGGCGTGGGGCGGAGTCATGTCATAGCAGGGGATGTGGCGTGGGGCGGAGTCATGTCATAGCAGGGGATGTGGTGTGGGGGCGGAGTCATTTCATAGCAAGGGATGTGGCGTGGGGGCGGAGTCATGTCATAGCAGTGGATGTGGCGTGGGGGCGGAGTCATGTCATAGCAGGGGATGTGGCGTGGGGCGGAGTCATTTCATAGCAGGGGATGTGGCGTGGGGCGGAGTCATGTCATAGCAGGGGATGTGGTGTGGGGGCGGAGTCATGTCATAGCAGGGGATGTGGCGTGGGGGCGGAGTCATGTCATAGCAGGGGATGTGGCGTGGGGCGGAGTCGTTTCATAGCAGGGGATGTGGCGTGGGGCGGAGTCATGTCATAGCAGGGGATGTGGCGTGGGGCGGAGTCATTTCATAGCAGGGGATGTGGCGTGGGGCGGAGTCATGTCATAGCAGGGGATGTGGCGTGGGGGCGGAGTCATGTCATAGCAGGGGATGTGGTGTGGGGGCGGAGTCGTTTCATAGCAGGGGATGTGGCGTGGGGGCGGAGTCATGTCATAGCAGGGGATGTGGCGTGGGGCGGAGTCGTTTCATAGCAGGGGATGTGGCGTGGGGCGGAGTCATGTCATAGCAGGGGATGTGGCGT
The DNA here is from genome assembly GCA_033150135.1 of Gobio occitaniae. Lineage (NCBI taxonomy): Eukaryota > Metazoa > Chordata > Actinopteri > Cypriniformes > Gobionidae > Gobio > Gobio occitaniae. Next base: position 165,077 of record JARQWZ010000481.1, on the reverse strand, counting down.
GGGGCGGAGTCATTTCATAGCAGGGGATGTGGCGTGGGGCGGAGTCATTTCATAGCAGGGGATGTGGTGTGGGGGCGGAGTCATTTCATAGCAAGGGATGTGGCGTGGGGCGGAGTCATGTCATAGCAGGGGATGTGGCGTGGGGCGGAGTCATTTCATAGCAGGGGATGTGGTGTGGGGGCGGAGTCATTTCATAGCAGGGGATGTGGCGTGGGGCGGAGTCATGTCATAGCAGGGGATGTGGCGTGGGGCGGAGTCATGTCATAGCAGGGGATGTGGTGTGGGGGCGGAGTCATTTCATAGCAAGGGATGTGGCGTGGGGGCGGAGTCATTTCATAGCAGGGGATGTGGCGTGGGGCGGAGTCATGTCATAGCAGGGGATGTGGCGTGGGGCGGAGTCATGTCATAGCAGGGGATGTGGTGTGGGGGCGGAGTCATTTCATAGCAAGGGATGTGGCGTGGGGGCGGAGTCATGTCATAGCAGTGGATGTGGCGTGGGGGCGGAGTCATGTCATAGCAGGGGATGTGGTGTGGGGGCGGAGTCGTTTCATAGCAGGGGATGTGGCGTGGGGGCGGAGTCATGTCATAGCAGGGGATGTGGTGTGGAGGCGGAGTCGTTTCATAGCAAGGGATGTGGCGTGGGGCGGAGTCATGTCATAGCAGGGGATGTGGCGTGGGGCGGAGTCGTTTCATAACAGGGGATGTGGCGTGGGGGCGGAGTCGTTTCATAGCAGGGGATGTGGCGTGGGGCGGAGTCGTTTCATAGCAGGGGATGTGGCGTGGGGGCGGAGTCGTTTCATAACAGGGGATGTGGTGTGGGGGCGGAGTCGTTTCATAGCAGGGGATGTGGCGTGGGGGCGGAGTCATGTCATAGCAGGGGATGTGGTGTGGGGGCGGAGTCGTTTCATAGCAGGGGATGTGGCGTGGGGGCGGAGTCATGTCATAGCAGGGGATGTGGTGTGGGGGCGGAGTCGTTTCATAGCAGTGGATGTGGCGTGGGGGCGAAGTCATGTCATAGCAGGGGATGTGGTGTGGGGGCGGAGTCGTTTCATAGCAGGGGATGTGGCGTGGGGGCGGAGTCATGTCATAGCAGGGGATGTGGTGTGGGGGCGGAGTCGTTTCATAACAGGGGATGTGGGTGTGGGGGCGGAGTCATGTCATAGCAGGGGATGTGGCGTGGGGGCGGAGTCATGTCATAGCAGGGGATGTGGCGTGGGGGCGGAGTCGTTTCATAACAGGGGATGTGGCGTGGGGGCGGAGTCATGTCATAGCAGGGGATGTGGCGTGGGGGCGGAGTCATGTCATAGCAGGGGATGTGGTGTGGGGGCGGAGTCGTTTCATAGCAGGGGATGTGGCGTGGGGGCGGAGTCATGTCATAGCAGGGGATGTGGTGTGGGGGCGGAGTCGTTTCATAGCAGGGGATGTGGCGTGGGGCGGAGTCGTTTCATAACAAGGGATGTGGCGTGGGGGCGGAGTCGTTTCATAACAGGGGATGTGGCGTGGGGGCGGAGTCATGTCATAGCAGGGGATGTGGCGTGGGGGCGGAGTCATGTCATAGCAGGGGATGTGGCATGGGGGCGGAGTCGTTTCATAGCAGGGGATGTGGCGTGGGGCGGAGTCGTTTCATAACAAGGGATGTGGCGTGGGGGCGGAGTCATGTCATAGCAGGGGATGTGGCGTGGGGGCGGAGTCATGTCATAGCAGGGGATGTGGTGTGGGGGCGGAGTCGTTTCATAACAGGGGATGTGGCATGGGGGCGGAGTCGTTTCATAACAGGGGATGTGGCATGGGGGCGGAGTCATTTCATAGCAGGGGATGTGGCATGGGGGCGGAGTCGTTTCATAGCAGGGGATGTGGCATGAGGGCGGAGTCGTTTCATAACGGGATGTGGAATGGGGGCGGAGTCGTTTCATAGCTGGGGGCGAGGCGTGGGGGCGGAGTCATGTCATAGCAGGGGATGTGGCGTGGGGGCGGAGTCGTTTCATAGCTGGGGGTGTGACGTGGGGGCGGAGTCGTTTCATAGCGGGGGGCGTGGCATGGGGGCGGAGTCATGTCATAGCTGGGGGCGAGGCATGGGGGCGGAGTCGTGTCATAGCTGGGGGCGAGGCGTGGGGGCGGAGTCATGTCATAGCAGGGGCGTGGCATGGGGGCGGTGTCGTGTCATAGCTGGTGGTGTGACGTGGGGCGGAGTCATGCCATAGCAGGGGGCGTGGTGTGGAATCGGAGTCATGCCATAGCAGGGGGCGAGGCATGGGGGCGGAGTCCTGTCATAGCTGGGGGCGTGGCATGGGGCGGAGTTTTGTCATAGCTGGGGGTGTGACGTGGGGGCGGAGTCATGCCATAGCTGGGACAGAGCAAAATCTATAGAAAAACCGAGCCGTATTGGGTCAGATTGACCGTACAGTATCTGTGACTGATAAACGACCCAACAGAATCAATGGCCAGGTGTAATTTTCTCATCAAAACACATGCAGCTCCGCCGACCCCCATATGGGTATGACATGCCAACTTCATAAATCACCCAGTCTTTCCATAAAGACATTCATTCAGTGTTCCTCAATTTAATGGATTATATGTATTATATACATTTAACGTTTTAAAATCATAAAATCATAAAACTTGCCTTGTGTTATGAAATTGATATTTGGAGTTGACAATATGTTGTCAGTGTCACAAGATTATTAGAATGACTGACTATAGCAAAGTTTTTTTAATTGACTTTTTTAAAGCAACCGTCTTCATCAAAAGACTGTGTGATTTATGAAGCGTATATTTGAAAAAAAGAATATTTGTGGGAGCTGCATTTTGACGAGAAAATGTACAAGTGTCGTACATATAATGTGAATATCGGCTTGAAGCCCAATGAGCCCAGCACTTCCCATCATGAAATAAAGAAGACTTTTGAATGTTTTGTACATTAATAACCTCACGTATTATGTGTGTGATCGCCAGTGATGCCAGTAACGCGTTACTCTAATCTGACTACTTTTTTCCAGTACGAGTAATCTAACGCGTTACTATTTCCAAACCAGTAATCAGATTAAAGTAATTTATCCAAGTCACTGTGAGTTACTATTTTAGTCATTTTCCTTAGTAAAAATATATATTTTTGCTATCTTCTTGCGTCTCGTGGAGAGTATATGAAGTGAATTTATCTTTATTACATTTTTCATTAAAACATGTTTTTTTTTTTTCAGGAAATATATTTTTATTTCAATTTAAAATATCAGGAGATACATTGCTGACGTTACTGTTAAAAATTCACTTGTAACTAATAAAGTAACTTGTAATCTAACTTAGTTACTTTTAAAATCAAGTAATCTGTAAAGTAACTAAATTACTTTTTAAAGGAGTAATCGGTAATCAGATTACTTTTTCAAAGTAACTGTGGCAACACTGGTGATCGCTCATCGTGAAAAACTGCTGAAAAATCTCTTAAATCTCTTTTTTAATCTTTACAATAATACCGGCATCATGTAGTGCAAATGTTTAATTATAATGGACGTATTGCACAGGCTTTGGGAATTGACGAACGGCTCCGTCTGTTATAAAACTTCAGATCTGAGTTTTTTAACTCACTAGAGGTGCAGAAACGCCACAGGGAAACTTTTCTGGACTGCACCAAGCACAAATAAATTGTAATCATTACAAAGAGTAAAGATAAAGCGTCTAACAAGGTCTACGTGCGTTCATTCTAATGGCTTGTTTTACCCCACAGCATATGGCGGATATGACGTTTTGTGAGCGTTCCCAGTAATGCCGACCAAGTCTATTAGCGAAACATACTACTCACACTCTTTTTGCAGTGTGCACAATAAGGGGATTTTCTGTATTCATGGAGACAACTTTATTTCTATAGTCCACTTTAGACTTTCTGCTACTGTAAGCAACTATATGTCAACTAACTCTCATTACAGTATTAGTAGACGTGTTCGGTTAGGGCTCGGGTTAGTAGAATAAGTTGACGTATTTGCAAGTTTACATGTACGCTGCATCCCAATTCGCATATAGTAGTGAAAGCTAGACTCAAACCACTAGCCCCTTTTTAGGGGGGCTTCAGCCCCTAAACTTCTGTCCAGCCCCCCTAAAAAATGTGTGATTAACCTTTCAAACGTATGAAAATTTGAGAAAACCAATCAAATCAGAGAAGGCGGGCTTTATGTTCACAGAAGCTGCTGAGGCTGAGCGTTAGGAACACGACTCGACGTCAAGTGCGAGATATGAAGATAAACTAAACATTTCATATTTGAGCTGCTTCTTTAAATGTTAAACAAATGACAAAAATATTCATGCAAACTTTTGTCTAATTGCGCCATTTTGATTTGAAATAGTCCATTTATAATATAATTAACAAACAAGAGATTTTAACAAAGCTGTTTTCTTCAGATTAGGCATAAGATGAATGTGTGCATATTGTAAATTAATAATTCCATGTGTAGCTCTCAGTAAATAAATAAAGCTCAGCTTTTTTCAGCCTGTATTGGGCATAAGATTAGTAATGAATCTGTGCATATTGTGAATTAATTTAATACATTTAGTTACCTAGCTTTCCTGTTATCCTTCAGTAAATTAACATGTCTATGAAAATGGTTCATAAAACATATAAATATCAGTTAAACATATGTTTACTGTCTTCACTGACGAAAATGGAGAAACTTTATCAGTCATATCTGCCCACTGACATGGTGTTCAAGTTATTGTTATCTCATTTTTGGCGTTCAGAATATCTTAAAATGCACATGTGTAGATCATAGAAATCAACATGTTCTCGAGGGAGGAAGCCTCTGAACCTCACAGTGGGATCTCTGTGATTATAAATCTGCCTATATTGTATGATTAAGGGATGTACAATATGGTCATGCAGAATAAGGCATTAATATTTGCTTTATAAGTACTAATAAACAGCCAATATCCTAATATGCATACTAATAAGCTCTAGTTAATAGCTCTAGAGAATTGGACCCTAAACTAAAGTGTTACCATTTTTTTCCATGCCCTCATTGAATGAAAATCCTAGAATCGCCCCTGACTCAAACCCTGATGCTGAAATGAGGATACTCTACTATTGTTGTCCCAAAGCTTGCCAACTATTCTGCTACAGTCTCAAAAGTATGTACATTTCTTCACAATACAGGGCTTAGTATAAGTAGGAGGATTGGGACACATCACAATAAAGTGTTAGCAGATGTTAAGTCTACTAATGCTCTAATGACTGATAGTTGACATGTATGCAACCACAGTATGCCGTAGATTATGCACAGAATGCGAGAATATAAAGATGTGACAGGAATAGCTAATGTTTCACCTCTTCTTGATCCAGCATTTGCTCCTTCAGTTTTTCCACCAGCTGACACTGTAAATTAATCTCATCATCCTGTCAGAGAGAGAGAGAGAGAGAATCAATCAGAAACCAAATTTCCCACGCATTGACTACAGGCTGTGTGTTTGTGAGTCTGTTTGTGAGTCTGTGTGTTTGTGAGTCTGTGAGTCTGTCTGTGTGTTTGTGAGTCTGTCTGTGTGTTTGTGAGTCTGTATGTTTGTGAGTGTGTGTGTGTTTGAGTGTTTGTGTGTTTGTGAGTCTGTCTGTGTGTTTGTGAGTCTGTGTGTTTGTGAGTCTGTGTGTTTGTGAGTCTGTGTGTTTGTGAGTCTGTGTTTGTGAGTGTGTTTGTGATGTGTGTTTGTGAGTCTGTGTGTTTGTGAGTCTGTGTGTTTGTGAGTCTGTGTGTTTGTGAGTCTGTGTGTTTGTGAGTCTGTGTTTGTGAGTCTGTGTGTTTGTGAGTCTGTATGTTTTTGAGTGTGTGTGTTTGAGTGTTTGTGTGTTTGTGAGTCTGTCTGTGTGTTTGTGAGTCTGTATGTTTGTGAGTGTGTGTGTTTGAGTGTTTGTGTGTTTGTGAGTCTGTCTGTGTGTTTGTGAGTCTGTGTGTTTGTGAGTCTGTGTGTTTGTGAGTCTGTATGTTTTTGAGTGTGTGTGTTTGAGTGTTTGTGTGTTTGTGAGTCTGTCTGTGTGTTTGTGAGTCTGTATGTTTGTGAGTGTGTGTGTTTGAGTGTTTGAGTGTTTGTGTGTTTGTGAGTCTGTCTGTGTGTTTGTGAGTCTGTGTGTTTGTGAGTCTGTGTGTTTGTGAGTCTGTGTGTTTGTGAGTCTGTGTGTTTGTGAGTCTGTGTTTGTGATGTGTGTTTGTGATGTGTGTTTGTGAGTCTGTGTGTTTGTGAGTCTGTGTGTTTGTGAGTCTGTATGTTTTTGAGTGTGTGTGTTTGAGTGTTTGTGTGTTTGTATGCTCTGCTCACACCTTGTCGTCCAGTTGTTTGTAGAGTTTGCGAATCTCTTCCTCATATTTGAGCTGGTCTTCCTCTGGGATTGGTGCACAGGCGCTGATGCTCTGATTGTCTAAAGCTGCGTCTTCACACACATCAGATTCCACAGCCATGAGATCCAGCACTGCCACACACTCCCCTACAGCACACACACACACACACACACACACACATTGTACATTGTAAAATGTAAAATAAATGTTACACTTATTTACTCATTTTATTTTATCAAAATATATCAATATGATCAAACAAATATTGAAATAAAAACTTTAATTTATTTATTTTAAAATTATATTTAAAACTGATATTACCATAGTGTATGTTTTTTGTAAAACGTAAAATAAATGTTACATTTATTAATTTTATTTTATTGAAATATATCTATATGATCAAACAAGTATTGAAATAAAAACTTAAATGTATTTATTTTTTAAATTATATTTAAACTGATTTTATTATGGTGTATGTTTTTTTATAAATAGAAAATAAATGTTACATTTATTTATTAATTTAATAAAAATATATCAATATGATCAAACAAATATATTTTTTATTTATTTATTTATTTATTTATTTAAAACTGATTTTATTATGGTGTATATAACATTTTAAATGTCACATTTATTTATGAATTTTATTTTATTAAAATATATCAATATGATCAAACAAATATATATATTTTTTATTTATTTATTTAAAACTGATTTTATTATGGTGTATGTTTTTTTGTAAAATAAATGTTACATTTATTAATTAATTGTATTTTATTAAAATATATCAATATGATCAAACAAATATATATATTTTAAATGTATTTAATTAAAACTGATTTTATTTTGGTGCATGTCTGCATTTTTTTTTTTTTTTTTGTAAAATGTACTACAATAAACTTAGAGGGTAATATATATTTAGTCATGCCAATATTATATCAATATCAAATAAATATTTGTTATTTATTTATTAATTTTTATTTATTTAAAACTATGATTTTATGTCTGAAAAGCCTTGTATTACCGTGGTAAATGTCTGATGAATCTCCCACCCTGTTCCCCGGGTCTGCGTCCTCACCGTTACACCGGCGGTTTAGCTCCGCCTCCAGTCTCTGGATGTTCTCCTTCAGGTTCTTGTTCTTCTCCTTCTCCTTCTCATACTTCCTCTTCCACTGCTCTGCTGTCAGCTCCAGGTTCACCGACGCCGTGTTCTTGATGGTCTTTGCACTGAGAGAGATGGAGTGAGTGTGTGAGGGATGTACACTCACCTAAAGGATTATTATAAACACACACTGATACTGTGTTTGACCCTTTCGCCTTCAGAACTGCCTTAATTCTACATGGCATTGATTCAACAAGGTGCTGAAAGCATTCTTTAGAAATGTTGGCCCATATTGATAGGAGAGCATCTGCAGTTGATGGAGATTTGTGGGATGCACATCCAGGGCACGAAGCTCCCGTTCCACCACATCCCAAAGATGCTCTATTGGGTTGAGATCTGGAGACTGTGGGGCCATTTTAGTCCAGTGAACTCATTGTCATGTTCAAGAAACCAGTTTGAAATGATTGGAGCTTTGTGACGGTGCATTATCCTGCTGGAAGTAGCCATCAGAGGATGGGCACATGGTGCTCATAAAGGGATGGACATGGTCAGAAACAATGCTCAGGTAGGCCGTGGCATTTAAACCATGCCCAATTGGCACTAAGGGGCCTAAAGTGTGCCAAGAAAACATCCCCCACACCATTACACCACCACCACCAGCCTGCACAGTGGAAACAAGGCATGATGGATCCATGTTCTCATTCTGTTTACGCCAAATTCTGACTCTACCATCTGAATGTCTCAACAGAAATCCAGACTCATCAGACCAGGCAACATTTTTCCAGTCTTCAACTGTCCAATTTTGGTGAGCTGGTGCAAATTGTCGCCTCTTTTTCCTCTTTGTAGTGGAGATGAGTGGTACCCGGTGGGGTCTTCTGCTGTTGTAGCCCATCCGCCTCAAGGTTGTGTGTGTTGTGGCGTCACAAATGCTTTGCTGCAGACCTCGGTTGTAACGAGTGGTTATTTCAGTCAAAGTGTCTCTTCTATCAGCTTGAATCAGTCGGCCCATGACCTCTGACCTCTAGCATCAACAAGGCATTTTCTCCCACAGGACTGCCGCATACTGGATGCTTTTCCCTTTTCACACCATTCTTTGTAAACCCTAGAAATGGTTGTGTGTGAAAATCCCAGTAACTGAGCAGATTGTGAAATACTCAGACCGGCCCGTCTGGCACCAACAACCATGCCACGCTCAAAATAGCTTAAATCCCCTTTCTTTCCCATTCCGACATTCAGTTTGGAGTTCAGGAGATTGTCTTGACCAGGACCACACCCCTAAATGCACTGAAGACACTGCCATGTGATTGGTTGATTAGATAATTGCATTAATGAGAAATTGAACAGGTGTTCCTAATAAGAGCGAGCATCGGTTGGGTTCTGTGTGTGTGTGTGTGTGTGTGTGTGTGTTACCGTTGTCCGAACATCAGAGTGGATTTGGTCTCAGCGTCGTTGAAGGCTGAAGGCGAGCAGCAGATGAACATTGTGGTTCTGCAGTTTCCACCCAGAGAGTCCTGCAGGATTCGCGTCATCTTACTATCCCGGTACGGCACGTGAGTCTTCTGCACAACACACACACACACACACACACATACACACGTTTGTTTTTGTGAAATGTGAGGACATTCCATAGGCGTAATGGTTTTTATACCGTACAAACCGTATTTTCTATCCCCTTACACTGCCCCTAAACCTACCCATCACACACACACACACTGCCCCTGCCCCTAAACCTACCCATCACACACACACACTGCCCCTGCCCCTAAACCTACCCATCACACACACACACACACACACACACACACACACTGCCCCTGCCCCTAAACCTACCCATCACACACACACACACACACACACACACACACACACACACACTGCCCCTGCCCCTGCCCCTAAACCTACCCATCACACACACACACACACACACTCTCACACACACACACACACACACACACACACACACACACACACACACACACACACACACACACACACACACACACACACACACACACACTGCCCCTGCCCCTAAACCTACCCATCACACACACACAAACACACACACACACTGCCCCTGCCCCTAAACCTACCCATCACACACACACACACACACACACACACACACACACACACACTGCCCCTAAACCTACCCATCACAGGAGACTGTGCAGTTCACTTTCTGTGAAAAAAACCTCATTCTGTGATTTATAAGCATTTTGAAAAGTGAGGACATGGGGAACGTCCTCATATTTCAGCCTCTTTTTGTAATACCCATGTCATTATACACATTTGTGTCCTGATATTTCACAAAAACATGCCCAGTTTAACGGGCTACGGCGATCTGTCCGTCCCTCTGAAGGGAAAGAGAGGCGTTCGTGTAACTCACGGTTCCTTCAGCCAGAGCTGAGATGACGTTTCCCAGCGCAGACAGAGACTTGTTGATGTTCTTGGCTTCATCCAGGACGGCTCCCTCCGCTCCCGTCTTACTCACCTGGAAAAACAACACGAGCGGTCAAATGTGTGCGGTCAGGAAGAAATTAATACTTTTATTCAGCAGGGATGCATTAAAATGATCAAAACATTCTATTTCAAATAAATGCTTCATCAAAGAATCCTGAAGCCTGGAGTAATGATGATAAATTCAGCTTTGATCAAAGGAATAAATTATACTTTACTATAAATTCAGATAGAGAACAGAGAGAAATATAATCATGCCTCGATGGGGGACCAACACAATATTAGGAAGGTCATAATGTTATGCCTGATCGGTGTAAATTCAAGTATAAACTGTGTAATGCATTTTTTTATTGCACAGATGTTTCTCTTAAATGTTTTCCCCGGAGAAATAAAGACTCAAATGAGTCACTATTGGTCCAGTAAGAGCTCAGAGCTCATGTTGAGGTCTTTGACATCTCTTCTGAAACTGAGACACGTGTGACATTAACAGGATCTCTTTCTCTATTGAATCTCACTGTAGTAACGTTTGAGACATTAATGAGTCTCTGATTGCTCTGTCCTCAGGTGGACACACTCTCATGAGGCTCAAGCACCTTCTCGCTCCCGGCCAGATCCACCAGGTAGAGTTTTCCACAGAGTTTCTGCTCCGTCTCCACGTGCTCCTGTTTGATGCTGATGAGGAAGATGCTGTGACTCCTGGAGCTGTGTTCATTCATATCTGACACACAACAAACAAACAGAAACATGTTTTAAGAAGATTTGGAGTGTTCTCTGAGTGTTACTCTTGAGTGTTCTCTGAGTGTTACTCTTGAGTGTTCTCTGAGTGTTACTCTTGAGTGTTCTCTGAGCGTTACTCTTGAGTGTTCTCTGAGTGTTACTCTTGAGTGTTCTCTGAGTGTTACTCTTGAGTGTTCTCTGAGTGTTCTCTTGAGTGTTCTCTGAGCGTTAGTCTTGAATGTTCTCTGAGTGTTACTCTTGAATGTTCTCTGAGTGTTACTCTTGAGTGTTCTCTGAGCGTTAGTCTTGAATGTTCTCTGAGCGTTACTCTTGAGTGTTCTCTGAGTGTTACTCTTGAGTGTTCTCTGAGCGTTACTCTTGAGTGTTCTCTGAGTGTTACTCTTGAGTGTTCTCTGAGTGTTACTCTTGAGTGTTCTCTGAGTGTTACTCTTGAGTGTTCTCTGAGTGTTACTCTTAAGTGTTCTCTGAGCGTTACTCTTGAATGTTCTCTGAGTGTTACTCTTGAGTGTTCTCTGAGCGTTACTCTTGAGTGTTCTCTGAGCGTTACTCTTGAATGTTCTCTGAGTGTTACTCTTGAGTGTTCTCTGAGTGTTCTCTTGAGTGTTCTCTGAGCGTTAGTCTTGAATGTTCTCTGAGTGTTACTCTTGAATGTTCTCTGAGTGTTACTCTTGAGTGTTCTCTGAGCGTTACTCTTGAGTGTTCTCTGAGTGTTACTCTTGAGTGTTCTCTGAGTGTTACTCTTGAGTGTTCTCTGAGTGTTACTCTTGAGTGTTCTCTGAGTGTTACTCTTAAGTGTTCTCTGAGCGTTACTCTTGAATGTTCTCTGAGTGTTACTCTTGAGTGTTCTCTGAGCGTTACTCTTGAGTGTTCTCTGAGTGTTACTCTTGAGTGTTCTCTGAGTGTTACTCTTGAGTGTTCTCTGAGCGTTACTCTTGAGTGTTCTCTGAGCGTTACTCTTGAGTGTTCTCTGAGCGTTACTCTTGAGTGTTCTCTGAGTGTTACTCTTGAGTGTTCTCTGAGTGTTACTCTTGAGTGTTCTCTGAGTGTTACTCTTGAGTGTTCTCTGAGTGTTACTCTTGAGTGTTCTCTGAGTGTTACTCTTGAGTGTTCTCTGAGTGTTACTCTTGAGTGTTCTCTGAGTGTTACTCTTGAGTGTTCTCTGAGCGTTACTCTTGAATGTTCTCTGAGTGTTACTCTTGACTGTTCTCTGAGCGTTACTCTTGAGTGTTCTCTGAGCGTTACTCTTGAGTGTTCTCTGAGTGTTACTCTTGAGTGTTCTCTGAGCGTTACTCTTGAATGTTCTCTGAGTGTTACTCTTGAATGTTACTCTTGAATGTTCTCTGAGCGTTACTCTTGAATGTTACTCTTGAATGTTCTCTGAGCGTTACTCTTGAATGTTCTCTGAGCGTTACTCTTGAATGTTCTCTGAGCGTTACTCTGGAATGTTCTCTGAGCGTTACTCTTGAGTGTTCTCTGAGCGTTACTCTTGAGTGTTCTCTGAGTGTTACTCTTGAGTGTTCTCTGAGTGTTACTCTTGAATGTTCTCTGAGTGTTACTCTTGAGTGTTCTCTGAGTGTTACTCTTGAATGTTCTCTGAGTGTTACTCTTGAGTGTTCTCTGAGTGTTACTCTTGAATGTTCTCTGAGTGTTACTCTTGAGTGTTCTCTGAGTGTTACTCTTGAATGTTCTCTGAGTGTTACTCTTGAATGTTCTCTGAGCGTTACTCTTGAATGTTCTCTGAGTGTTACTCTTGAGTGTTCTCTGAGTGTTACTCTTGAATGTTCTCTGAGTGTTACTCTTGAGTGTTCTCTGAGTGTTACTCTTGAGTGTTCTCTGAGCGTTACTCTTGAATGTTCTCTGAGTGTTACTCTTGAATGTTCTCTGAGTGTTACTCTTGAATGTTCTCTGAGCGTTACTCTTGAGTGTTCTCTGAGTGTTACTCTTGAATGTTCTCTGAGCGTTACTCTTGAATGTTCTCTGAGCGTTACTCTTGAATGTTCTCTGAGCGTTACTCTGGAATGTTCTCTGAGCGTTACTCTTGAGTGTTCTCTGAGCGTTACTCTTGAGTGTTCTCTGAGTGTTACTCTTGAATGTTCTCTGAGTGTTACTCTTGAATGTTCTCTGAGCGTTACTCTTGAGTGTTCTCTGAGTGTTACTCTTGAATGTTCTCTGAGTGTTACTCTTGAGTGTTCTCTGAGTGTTACTCTTGAATGTTCTCTGAGTGTTACTCTTGAATGTTCTCTGAGCGTTACTCTTGAGTGTTCTCTGAGTGCTACTCTTGAATGTTCTCTGAGTGTTACTCTTGAGTGTTCTCTGAGTGTTACTCTTGAATGTTCTCTGAGCGTTACTCTTGAATGTTCTCTGAGTGTTACTCTTGAGTGTTCTCTGAGTGTTACTCTTGAATGTTCTCTGAGTGTTACTCTTGAGTGTTCTCTGAGTGTTACTCTTGAATGTTCTCTGAGTGTTACTCTTGAATGTTCTCTGAGCGTTACTCTTGAGTGTTCTCTGAGTGTTACTCTTGAATGTTCTCTGAGTGTTACTCTTGAGTGTTCTCTGAGTGTTACTCTTGAATGTTCTCTGAGTGTTACTCTTGAATGTTCTCTGAGCGTTACTCTTGAGTGTTCTCTGAGTGCTACTCTTGAATGTTCTCTGAGTGTTACTCTTGAGTGTTCTCTGAGTGTTACTCTTGAATGTTCTCTGAGCGTTACTCTTGAATGTTCTCTGAGTGTTACTCTTGAGTGTTCTCTGAGTGTTACTCTTGAATGTTCTCTGAGTGTTACTCTTGAGTGTTCTCTGAGTGTTACTCTTGAATGTTCTCTGAGTGTTACTCTTGAATGTTCTGAGCGTTACTCTTGAATGTTACTCTTGAATGTTCTCTGAGCGTTACTCTTGAATGTTCTCTGAGCGTTACTCTTGAATGTTCTCTGAGCGTTACTCTGGAATGTTCTCTGAGCGTTACTCTTGAGTGTTCTCTGAGCGTTACTCTTGAGTGTTCTCTGAGTGTTACTCTTGAGTGTTCTCTGAGTGTTACTCTTGAGTGTTCTCTGAGTGTTACTCTTGAATGTTCTCTGAGTGTTACTCTTGAATGTTCTCTGAGCGTTACTCTTGAATGTTCTCTGAGCGTTACTCTTGAATGTTCTCTGAGTGTTACTCTTGAGTGTTCTCTGAGTGTTACTCTTGAGTGTTCTCTGAGTGTTACTCTTGAGTGTTCTCTGAGTGTTACTCTTGAGTGTTCTCTGAGTGTTACTCCTAAGTGTTCTCTGAGTGTTACTCTTGAGTGTTCTCTGAGTGTTACTCTTGAGTGTTCTCTGAGTGTTACTCTTGAATGTTCTCTGAGTGTTACTCTTGAATGTTCTCTGAGCGTTACTCTTGAATGTTCTCTGAGTGTTACTCTTGAATGTTCTCTGAGTGTTACTCTTGACTGTTCTCTGAGCGTTACTCTTGAGTGTTCTCTGAGCGTTACTCTTGAGTGTTCTCTGAGTGTTACTCTTGAGTGTTCTCTGAGTGTTACTCTTGAATGTTCTCTGAGTGTTACTCTTGAGTGTTCTCTGAGTGTTACTCTTGAGTGTTCTCTGAGTGTTACTCTTGAGTGTTCTCTGAGTGTTACTCTTGAATGTTCTCTGAGTGTTACTCTTGAATGTTCTCTGAGCGTTACTCTTGAGTGTTCTCTGAGTGTTACTCTTGAATGTTCTCTGAGCGTTACTCTTGAATGTTCTCTGAGTGTTACTCTTGAATGTTCTCTGAGCGTTACTCTTGAGTGTTCTCTGAGCGTTACTCTTGAATGTTCTCTGAGTGTTACTCTTGAGTGTTCTCTGAGCGTTACTCTTGAATGTTCTCTGAGTGTTACTCTTGAGTGTTCTCTGAGTGTTACTCTTGAATGTTCTCTGAGTGTTACTCTTGAGTGTTCTCTGAGTGTTACTCTTGAATGTTCTCTGAGCGTTACTCTTGAATGTTCTCTGAGTGTTACTCTTGAGTGTTCTCTGAGTGTTACTCTTGAATGTTCTCTGAGTGTTACTCTTGAATGTTCTCTGAGCGTTACTCTTGAATGTTCTCTGAGTGTTACTCTTGAGTGTTCTCTGAGTGTTACTCTTGAATGTTCTCTGAGTGTTACTCTTGAATGTTCTCTGAGTGTTACTCTTGAGTGTTCTCTGAGTGTTACTCTTGAGTGTTCTCTGAGTGTTACTCTTGAGTGTTCTCTGAGTGTTACTCTTGAGTGTTCTCTGAGTGTTACTCTTGAGTGTTCTCTGAGTGTTACTCTTGAATGTTCTCTGAGTGTTACTCTTGAGTGTTCTCTGAGTGTTACTCTTGAATGTTCTCTGAGTGTTACTCTTGAGTGTTCTCTGAGTGTTACTCTTGAGTGTTCTCTGAGTGTTACTCTTGAGTGTTCTCTGAGTGTTACTCTTGAGTGTTCTCTGAGTGTTACTCTTGAGTGTTCTCTGAGTGTTACTCTTGAGTGTTCTCTGAGTGTTACTCTT
>JARQWZ010000481.1:142500-145000 GCA_033150135.1 Gobio occitaniae | reverse complement strand
TTTGTTATAGCTGTTTTATACCAAGGTTGCATTTATTAGATCATAAATACAGTAAAAATTATGAAAGATTATTACGATTTTAAATGGCTGTTTTATACCAAGACTGCATTTATTAGATCACAAATACAGTAAAAATTATGAAATATTATTACGATTTTAAATGGCTGTTTTATACCAAGACTGCATTTATTTGATCATAAATACAGTACAAATTATGAAATATTATTACGATTTTAAATGGATGTTTTATACCAAGGCTGCATTTATCTGATCATAAATACAGTAAAAAATTATGAAATATTATTACAATTTTAAATAGCTGTTTTATACCAAGACTGCATTTATTTGATCATAACTCCAGTAAAAATTGTGAAATATTATAATTTAAAATAGCTGTTTTATACCAAGGTTGTATTTATTAGATCATAAATACAGTAAAAATTATGAAATATTATTACGATTTTAAATGGCTGTTTTGTACCAAGACTGCATTTATTTGATCATAACTCCAGTAAAAATTATGAAATATTATAATTTAAAATAGCTGTTTTATACCAAGGTTGTATTTATTAGATCATAAATACAGTAAAAATTATGAAATATTATTACGATTTTAAATGGCTGTTTTATACCAAGACTGCATTTATTTGATCATAACTCCAGTAAAAATTATGAAATATTATTACGATTTTAAATGGCTGTTTTATACCAAGACTGCATTTATTTGATCATAACTCCAATAAAAATTGTGAAATATTATAATTTAAAATAGCTGTTTTATACCAAGGTTGTATTTATTAGATCATAAATACAGTTAAAATTATGAAATATTATTACAATAAAAAAAAAGCTGTTTTACACCAAGACTGCATTTATTTGATCATAAATAAAGTAAAAATTATGAAATATTATTACGTTTTAAAATAGCTGTTTTATACCAAGGCTGCGTTTATTAGATCATAACTCCAGTAAAAATTATGAAATATTATTACAATTTTAAAAAGCTGTTTTATACCAAGGTTGCATTTATTAGATCATAAATACAGTAAAAATTATGAAATATTATTACGATTTAAAATAGCTGTTTTATACCAAGGCTGCATTTATTACATCATAAATACAGTAAAAATTATTAAATATTATTACAATATAAAATAGCTGTTTTATACCAAGGCTGCGTTTATTAGATCATAAATACAGTAAAATGTATGAAATATTATTACAATTTAAAATGGCTATTTTATACCAAGGTTGCATTTATTAGATCATAAATACAGTAAAAATTATGAAATTTTATTACGATTTTAAATGGCTGTTTTATACCAAGACTGCATTTATTTGATCATAACTCCAGTAAAAATTGTGAAATATTATCATTTGAATTGTGAATATATAGTAAAGTGTCATTTATTCCTGTGATCAAAGCTGAATTTATCATCATTACTCCAGTCTTCAGTGTCACATGACCCTTCACTAATCATTCTCATATGAGGATCTGATGATCAACACACATTTATTGTTATTTTATGATTCATATAGCTCATATTTTGGCGTAAACTGTTACACATTTAATTTTTCAGGATTCTTTGATGAATAGAAATCTCAAAAGAACAGCATTTATTTGAAACGGCATCTTTTGTAACATTATAAATGTCACTTTTGATCAATTTAATGCGTCCTTTATGAATAAATGTATAACTTTCCTTCAAACTTTTGAATGGTAATGCACATAAAAATGCACGTAATGCACTCTTTTCAATGCAGTGTTCATTTTCTGGAGTGTGTGTCTGTATTTAGGTCGACCTAAGACAAAAACACACAGACTCACCGTCAAGTAGGTCACGGATTTTATCCATGTAGATTTCAAAGTAGGAAACCTTTGGGAGAGAAACGAGATGGGCTGAAGATGTGGGAAGATCTCAAACCTTCTCATGTCTTCACTACAAAACAATATGAACAGCTTTTGATTGCGTTGTTTTTATACCTTAATGTGGAACTCCAGGTTTTCATCCATGATGTAAATGTGGTTGAAAATGTCTTCAGCAATCCTCGGGATAATTCCCCTTCCGTTAGGATCATGCAGTTTCCCCTGATGGAGTAAGCAATGGGAGTCATACACGGGTCTGGACTGATTTGTAAAAGAGTGTGTGTGTGTGTGTGTGTGTGTGTAAACGGGACTGAATCCGAGACGCTGCTTTACCTCCATGGTGTAGGTTTTCCCAGATGCCGTCTGTCCGTATGCAAAGATGGTGCCGTTGTAGCCATCCAGAACATCTGCGCTCATAAAGACATGTTCAGAATATTATTGATTTATGTTTGAAGAACTGATACCGATCTGTACACACACACACACACTCACACACACTCACCTTTAACGATGTGTTTGGCACAGGTGTTGTACACCTGCTCCTGCGTGCAGTTCGTGGGGAAGACTTTATCAAAAACATACGGCTTCCCCTGCAACACACACACACACACCGTTATAAACACACTGAAGAGT